>AWOL01S0004139.1:7191-47206 GCA_000715115.1 Nicotiana otophora
GGGATGAGGTTGTGGTGACGAATAACTCAGTAAGCTATAGTTTATCTCCACAGTGTCATGTTAAGTTTCCACTTACAATAGAGTATGATACATTGGTATCGTTGTTATGTAAAAAAATGAGTGTGAGCAAATGTTCGGTGAATATTAAAGTAACCGAAAGATATCCGTATTCTGTAACTCCGCAAGGGTTTGCTTGTTATGCTGAGTTTAACATCGAAGATAAAACTCTGAGAGATTTTTTGGGACTCCGGATGAATACCGGGAATTTCTTGTGATAAAAATATTGGAAATGTACGTCAAGGCTGAAGACGTTCGCAATAATGAGGTTGCGCAAAGTAAGGATATCCCTCAGTCATTGGGTGGTTATTTTGGAGCAGTTTTAGCCGAACAGGTTCCAGCTGAAAGAGTTTGGCCTGATCTAAACTTATCTCCACGGGTGAATGAGGAGCGTGGAAATAATTTCTCTCCTAGTTTACATAATCTACAAGATGAGTGGTAAACTTCAATTTTTCTTTGTGTTACGATGTTTATTTTTGATGTATTGAATTTGTATTAATACTCATATATTCCACAGGGGGTACCGGCCAGATATGAATTTTATAAGTTATGAACCAACGCCCAGTTGGAATATGCCTAGTTCTAGTGTGTTGGATCATGGTGGTCCATCCGGGAGTCATCACCAACAGGATAATGTCCATCATGTGATGTCAACACATTACAATTTGTAAGTGAAGTGATAAAGCTATATGTAAAGTTTGGATTAATTTGAGTAACTCATTATTTTGTTGGTTGTGCAGTGAAAACAAGCAACTTGAAGGTCATGTCCTTACTCAATTGCCCGAAGACGACATATTTAATCGGGATCTGGCAGATGCGCAGAGTTAGGAAGAGAATATTGATTATGACAACAATGTCGATGAGTCTGGAGATGAAACACCCTTCCCTGATAAGGGTGATGATGAAGAGGAAGAGAATGTTGAACCTGATTTGATGAGGGAGCATGCCTCACCTCCCGTTAGACCAAGAGTGTATGAGTCCCACGTGTCGTTTCATTCAAGGGGGATTCCCTACCTTGATCATTTGCCAAGTATGCCAGATGTGGATGCCCTCACAAAGGATATTGACGAAATTCGGACAGCAATGTGGGATGAATCTAGAGCAACGGTGTTGTCAAAGGGCATGCTTTTTCCCGATAAAGTGCGCCTAAGTAAGGCGGTGCAAATGTACAACGTAAAAAAGTATCGTGAGATCACGGTATCAAAGTCATCTCCGGATATATACAAGGTAGTCTGCCGTAGATGGTTTACAGGTTGTAATTGGATGCTGCGTGCGAGGAAGAAGAAAACAAATATGTGGGTTATGGGTAAATACAATGGCACCAACAATTGTGACATGGACACATTCAGTTGGAATCATTTTAACTTGAATGTTGACTTGATTTCTCTTGTATTGATTCCACACATTGATGCGTCCATAAGGTACAATATCAAAGAGTGTATAACATTTGTCCACCAGGAATATGGGTGTACCATTACCAAAAGAAAGCCATTTCTTGGGCGCAAACGTGAGTTTGAAATTGTTTATGGTAATTGGGATAAGTCCTTTGCATCTCTACTCAGGTACATGGACGCATTGCAACACTTTAACCCCGGGACTATTGTTGAATGGAAGATTGAGCGGAGTCCGGGAATACCAGAACATATATTCAAATATGTGTTTTGGGCATTTAAACCAGCCATTTATGGTTTTGTGCATTGCCGACTGGTAATATCCATAGACGATACTCATGTCTATGGAAAGTATGTTATTAAGTTGTTGATCGTCGTTGCAGTAGATGCTAATGGAAGTATATTTCCCCTAGCTTTTGCTATTTGTGCCAATGAAAGCCAAGAGATGTGGACACTATTTTTGAATCACTTGAAGGAGCACGTTGTCAGACAACATTCAGGTATTTGTCTAATATCTGATCGGCATGGTGGTATTTTAAGTTCTGTACAGAATTTGTGTGCATGGACAGAATCGTATGCCTACTACCGTTACTGTGTGAGGCACCTGAAGGCCAATTTTCAGAAGGCATATCCCAACAAGGATTTGCATGATTTAATGTGGATGGCTGCAACAGATCACTAAGAGTATAAATTCAGGAGGCGCATGGAATCTATCAAGCAGGAAGACGAAGGAGCCTATCGTTGGTTGATGCGACATGAGCTTGATAAGTGGACTTTTGCATGCGAATGGTAGCAGAAGATGGGGAATTCTGACTACAAATGTCTCAGAGTCTTTCAATGGGTTATTGAAGTCTGCACGTGGATTGCCTGTCACTGCCATGGTGCATATATCATTCAAGCAGATGGCGGAGAGGTTTGTTGAAAGAGCTAGAGGTATATCGTCATTGATGGAAAGGGGTGTTGAATTTATGCCAATACCAATGAAAAGATTTGGGAAATACAGGCGGTGAGCACATTGGCATTCATATTTACAATATTGCAACGAGCAAAATATTTTTGAAGTTCGTACTGCTATCTATCAAAACCAAGGGAATAATACACACACCGTAAATGAAGCCAGAAGGCTATGCTCTTGTGGGAAATAGTCCATCTACCACATGTCGTGCTCACATGCCATGAAGTACTTTCAACATATAGGTTTCGCAGAAACCAACTACGTTGATAAAGAATATAGTGTGCTGCCAGTAGGTGCTGAGCATTATTGGTCGCTGAAACCATTTAAAATGGTGTGTAATAAGGAGTATATACGTTAACGACAAGTTCAAAAAGGAACGCGTATACGGAACAAAATGGATGTTGGTGATACCGTTTATGCGCGTAAATATGGCATATGTTCGCAAACAGGACACGACCGTCGTAAATGTCCTTCAACTGGTTTGGGTGGTGGTGGTAATTCAGCTCCTGGTGGAAGTTCATCCAATATGCCCAATTATCAAGGATACACGTAGTGTTTTGTTTTCGTAATTTGTTGTAATAAGTGTATGTACTTGTTCATCTTGCAGAATGTATGAAATAAAATTATATTTCCATTAATGTTAAGTCTTATTGATATTTAGCATTAATACTTCAGTACAACAATTTAACATAAACCCCATTTAAAAAAAAATAATTGTCATTCACCATTATCGTCGCTGTCTGGCACAATTTCAATGTCACTGTCTTCATCTTCTTTGTCAACATCGTGTACGCACCCTTCGGGACCGAGGGCATCGTAATCTAGGCCCCAATTGACACACATTTCTCGTATTTCATCCCTATCATCAATAATACCACTTGTTTGATTTCTACAACGGGCTTAAGGTATAGAGCCCTTTAAAAAGGCGTTATATATAAAATGGTCACCAAGTTTTGTTTCCACACATTTTGGTTCTTTGAGTCCAAAAGAACCACATTTTGGTTCCGGACTCAAAAACAAATTGATAATCTTCATTTAATAGTGTTTGAAAAGTAAAATTAAAAATCCAAAGCAATAAACTTCTAGAGAAATAAATCCACCAACAAGTCATGAGCCTCTACGAACTAAAATCTAAATACAGAATCTACGAGGTATATTTTAGCAATAGTGAAATATCTGCTAAAATTACATAAGGTGGATAAAATACTAGCTACTGTTACTAGTCTATGAATGCTTGATTCTAGCCATGAACCTCGTCTTCAATGACTTCAACATCTGCCACATGACGTAGAACGCTCAAACAAATTAAGTACCACTAATCGAGTACCCAGTAAGTCTCGTTGAACAACCCTTAAGCGGGGGACAAGACAAGTTTGAACTAAATAAATATAAAAAAAATACAAGAAAATAACGCAAGCAGTTCATGTATTAAATTCTAAAATTTGAAAGCTGAAATTGAATCTAAAATCTGAGTGACAAGCTAAAATTTAAGTTACTATCGGAATGCATTTATCATAAATTGTTTTACAATCTTTGGCCCTACTTATGTGAGATCTTACAACACGTACTAGGAGTGTCTACATATCTCCCACCTCAAATAGTAGTACCTGTAAGTGTAGGGTAGCAAACTCTGGCCTCTGGTGGTACTCATACTCGGGGAGGTTGACTACTTCTTCCTCTCTCAATGTGATCACACTAATATGAATATGATCTGATAATCCGAGCAATACAAGCTCATTCTCCCTTAGTGTTTGTAAGTCGATTCTCAAGTGATTTGCGAGATATTCATGAGTCTTTGAATACACCAAAATATCATCAATAATAATAATAATAATAACAACAACAACAACAATAATAATAATAATAATAATAATAATAATAATAATAATAATAATAATAATAATAATAACAACAACAACAACAACAATTGAGGGAAGGCTTGAAGCATGGTTCATTAAGTCCATAAACGCAGCTGGTGTGTTCATCAGGCCAAAAGACATCACCATAAATTCAAAATGGCCATAACAGGTACGAAAAGCTATCTTTGGTATATCTTGCTCTCTTGTCTTCAGTTAGTGATACCCTGACCTCACGTCAATTTTTGAAAAGAATCTAGCTCCTTGAAGTTGGTCAAACAAGTTGTCAACTCTAGGCAAATGATATTTGTTCTTGATAGTCATCTTATTATATTGGAGATAATCAACACACATCTGTAAAGACTCATTCTTCTTTCTAATAATTAGAACTGGTGTTATATGATGTCGCCTAAACTCACATCACAAATATAGGTAGTGAGGCGGTCGAAGCAATAATAAAACCCAACGCAAGTCGGGGTCGAATCCTCAGGGAATTAGAATTGGTTTTGGTTGTTTTTCAAATGATAAAAGATCTAGGGTCGTGACTTCCACCTAGGTGGTTACCTAATGGGTTGTATACTCTATAGAAAGTTTGATTGGTCGGGGTTGTAATATAGCAATCACACACAATTACCCACTCTATACCTCTCGGTAGTTTGAGTGATTTCGCCCAATTTGGCTTTCTCAAGTCCAAATAGGTATTGCACAAAACAAGTTATAAATGCTCAAGTCGGGTATTACTATCTCTAGATTCAACCCTTTAAATTGGGGCTATCACTTTCTTGAGTTTACCCCAATTTCTTGTTAACCAAGTTTTCCTAGACTTAGTCTCTCTTTCTCAAGTAGAGACTAAGTCAATTATGCATGAATCAATGTTTGCAACTATTAATTCTTGAATTCAAGCAAGAACTAGACTAAATATCACTAACTCAATCACAAACAAGTCCTAAATCAAACACCCATTAAGTACCCACACTAGGGTTGGGCCACAACCCTAGCTAGAAATTTAGCAACTCATGAAAAATGAAGCAATATAAGAAGAAATTAAGATAGAATGCATAATAATTGATTAGGGAAAGAAAATCTAATGCTTAGAAGCTAATCTAGTACAATATTACTCAAAATAGTAAAGAAAAATGGCTCAGGTGCTCTCCCAAAACAAAACTTACCCTAAAAATGATAAAAAGTTCTATTTATACTAAGCTGAAAATATCTGACAAAAATGTCCCTGCGGAGGCTGTGCGGCCGCACAATTTTGTGTGCGGTCAACTGGGCCTTCTGCGGTCGCATAAAAGTAGGATGTGGCCGCACTTCATTTGATTGTGCGGACCACACAATTTTGTGTGCAGTCGTACACTTGAACTTGGACTGGAACATGGCTTTCTGATTCTTCTCTTCTGCGGATCGCACAATTATGAGTGCGGCCGCACTTGTCATCCTGCGGACGCACAATTATGGTACAATCCACATATATTCAGCCTGCCCAAAAACTAACTCTCTGAATCTCTTCTTCTGCAGTCGCACGATAATTGTGTTTCGCATACTTTGAAGTACATCTGACAGTGATGTTTCATTGTTCTGCGGTCGCACACAATATTGTGCGGTCCGCACTGTGGGCCTTTTTGCCTTATTTTGGTCCTTGTCCATTTCTGACTCCTTTATGAGTTGATTTTAACTTTTTTGGCTCGTCTCTCAATATTCCTGCACGAAAGCACATTTTATTAGTTCCATGGAATACCTTTAAGCATTTTTGAGCTAAAATACAAGTAAAAGAGAGGAAATAAGTGGTCAAAATCCTTACTTTTCAACTCCCCCAAACTTAAGCTTTTGCTTGTCCTCACGTAATTAGGGCAATTCCCACCTCCACTAGAAAAAGGGATATTTCAGCTGGCCTAAGGTGAATCAATCACACATCAATTGGGACCAACAATTACCCACATTACTTATGAATTATCAACAATGCAATGATTTGACTTTTTGAGTACAATAGTTCTAACGTGACACTAGAGCATCAAGAGTTGACTTTATTCATCAAGGAAGCTCACTCTTTCATGTAGGTCATTGTGGATCCCAAACTCCTCCCCCTCTACTCTCCATTAGCATATATCACTTTAGAATGTAACATTCGATGCAAGGATTGTGAAAAGTTCGCTCATCTCTCTCTAAAGAATGTCACAAGTCCAGCTCTAAGTACCATAAGCTTGCCCCTTATGTAAATCACCACTAATGTAAGATCACTCAACTTGAAATCATGTAGGGCTTTTGTGGGATGTAATGAAAGCTTTTGGACTAAGGTAGGACTTTTTGGAATAGAATGGTTTCATCTTTCCTTAAGCACTCAATTTTCTCTCTTTTTTTTTGTTTTTTCGTTTTGGCTCATACTTTGTCGACTCTTTGAGTCAATTCCTTTTTCCTCGGGGGGAACTAGAGAGACATAATGTCACTCTTTCTTGGTCATGACATTCATTTTTCTCCTTTTCTATTTACTCCATTATTTTCTTTGAATCCATTCAACTTTCTACCTTATTCACTTTTTTTTGGCATTTTTCTTTTTGTTCTTTCTTTCTTTTATTTGCCTTCCTTTTTCTTCCTTTCTTTCTCTTATTTGTACCTTTTATCACTTTCAAACTCCTCGTCTCTCCCCCAAACTTATATTTTTGCTAATTGTTTCTCAAGAATGCTAAGGAAAGATTGGGTGCCAAGAGAGGGTCATTACAAAATGGATAAAGGCTTCTAACGTAGTTATTGAAAGAACAAAAAAAAAAAAAGGCTTAGTCTCAAATGGGTTGACTAGGGATATCACATTGGTAGGCTATGGAAGATTTCAAACTTCAAATCGGATCAAAGAGAGCCTATAATCATTTCTCAAGCCAAGCTACACTTAGAATTTCGCCTAGAAAAATATTCGGGGCAAGTTCTAGACTATTAGCACGGTAACTTGGACTTACAATTCAATACCTCCCCTTTCACGTTGCTCGATTGCTAAAGAGAACGTAGTCGAGGTCCCACAACAACCCTAGTTAAGATTGAGCCACTAGAGCTACAATTATCATAAATGGCTCGACTAAACCACTCGATGAATGTTTAAGTCAACATAAGAGTCAAATGGTCACAACTAGAGCTATTTTATGCCAACAACTTTGTTTTTAACCATACGGTTAGAGGTAAATGTGTTGGTACCAAGTGAAGCATGCTTGAGACTCTTTTATTCATTACTACTATATTTGCCTAAACATAAAAGAAAATGGACTCAATCCCTTAAGAAGGTTGTCCCGCCATCCATCATTGGGAAGAGCCACTCGGTTCACACAAAATTCACCTTTGGAAAGAACTGTGGCATTAAGAAAATCAAAGGCTTATTGATCACTCAAACGTAAAAAGAAGCTAACAAATCAAAAAGAAACTACTAAAGTAAATAAGAAGTTATACTACTAAGAAAGATAAAGTAAAGAAGCTACGAAATAAACTACAAAAAGCAAGATAAATGAATACACAAAGCGAAGTAAAATGAATATATACATAAGGGAGACTGAATATATACATCAAACGAAGGGGGAAAATATATACATACCAAAGAGAAAATAAAGATAAAGGAAAAAAACAGTATAAGAGTTATTACATGCCACATGTCAATGTCAATCAATCAAAATAGACCACACCCGAATAAAAATAAGCATTGTTCTCATTGCTTAACAAAAAAAAGAACAGAGAAGGGTAGAGAGTTAAGAGAACTCCCTATGTGGTCTCAGTCTGCATGGGATCTGCAACACCGTCTGTCTCCTCTAGTTGTATCTCATCATCACCTGGCTGAGGGACAACAGGGTTGCTGAGCATCTGGATCATCTCCTCAGCGGTGTGGGCAGTCGCAACCGTCTCCTCAGACTGGCCGGCTGCTATATGTGATAGCTCTGGTACTGCTAGTGTCGCATGTGCTGCTGGGTCTGAAGGTGCTACCTCCATAAGTAAGTACAGTGGTAGATCTTCGTCAAATATAATTTTGGCAACCACTTTTCTCAACCTGTCAACTGACCTCTTCGATGCCTGAGACTTCTGCATCTTCTTTGTTTGCTTTCCCAACTCCTCAATGACCTCCCCATGCGCCACTAGAGTCTCAATAATGGTCTTCGGGTTTTCCAGAATCTTCTTCAATGTTTCCTCCACTGACGGAGGTACCTATGGTGCTGTTGGGGCTGCTGACTGTGCTACAACAACACTGGATATGTCAGACAGCTTTGAAGTAGCTTCCTGCATCCAGTTGTTGAGACTCGCCAATGTCTGGGAGACTCGCAGCGCAGTCTGTGGATAAGTGGATGAAGCTGGCACTGATAATAAAGCTGGGGGTCTAGAAGACGACAGTGGTGGCATGTCTGTTGTCTCGGTGGAAGGACCGGTTGTTGTGGAAGGCTCAGCAGCTGAATTAGTAACTACTACTATTGGCTCCTCAGATTGGCCAGCGGAGGTAGTTGCCTTACCCTTAAACTTTGAATTGTCAGCACCCTGCAAGTGGTACCATGAGAAAGGCTTCTTGGCCTTTACTTCTGTATCATATTGCCTCGGCTCCACCTTTTGATCTTTGAAGTATTCTGTGAGGAAGTTCGGGTACGGGTATGATCTCTCATTTTTCTGGACAGCTAATGTGATGTTGGTGGACATGATGGCACCAACATTAATCGAATACCCAGCCATAATCGAAGCCACCAGGACTGCACGGGGAAGTGGGAGGTTGTTCTCATTTAAGCACGGATCAATGCGGCTGCACACAAATGTTTGCCACGCTTTTGCTTCAAAATTTAGGGTGGCCCGAACTCTGGGAACCCCTGTTGTAAGACACGGAGGTGTTGATCCTCGAATAACCAAAATATCAGCTAGCCACGTGCGAGCTGCATCACCCATAGCCAGCTTTTCCAAGTATTGGACTGCCTCCACTTCTTCAAATCCCACATAAGAGTTCAAAGCACAGGAGTCGAATCGGATTTTCAGATTTCGCACTTTTGTCACCTTGGTACCCTTCTTAATGTGAGCCACATTGGCATAAAATTCTTTAACCAAGTGCTCATTTGCATCAAGGATGCTTTGGGTGAACCATTTCCATCATTTTCTCTCCTGGAACTATCTGAGGACATTTGGGTTGTGCTTGTCCAAATCCTTCATCAAGAATTGTCGCTCAAGAGTGAGCGATCTCTGGGGCCACCACTCTCTAAATTTGTTGAAGGCAATCAAGCTGAAAAATTTGTCTTCCCACATCTCCCTTATCCTCGACCTCTCTAAACCCCCCACTGTAGCATCACCCCCTCTACCATTGTTCGGTACATCATCATCATCATCAATATTGATTGGTGCAGCCGGGGCATGTGAGGAAGAGGGCTCAGAATCTGGGCTACCCTCTTCCGAACCTTCAGAAGAACTAGCAGCGGAAGATGACTCATCTACCAAGTGGAATCTGCCTGGGACTTGTTGTGATTGGGCTTCCGGCTATGTTTTCACGGAGTTACCCTCAGAAGCTTCCCCAGATAGGAGATACTCACTGGTTTTGGAGGGTTCAGGAACTCTGTTGGCAGTTGGTTTCTTGCCTATAGTCCTCTGAATGGCAAGTGTTAGGTTACTTTTGCCTCGGCCTCGAGAGGGTTCTGCCCTCCCTTTTGATGTATCTCCTCTACCACGTGATCTAAACATCGTCTGCAATTCATAATAATAAGAATCAGTTAGAGTTCAGGTTGATAGGACACAGATATATGCATGACAGTTGTAGGCTAGTTGTGGAAAAACAGAAAAGGTAGTGCGGACCACACAAAAATGAGTGTGGCCGCACTGTGAAGTGCGTACCGCACAAAAGTGAGTGCGGCCGCACAACCAAAAGTGCGGACCGCATAATTTTTAGTGCGGCCGCACAACCCCAGGTTCAGAATACTGGGTTCTCTGATCATTCATCAGTGCGAACCGCACAATTTTGCTACGGACCGCACAATTTCACTATGGACCGCATATATTTGAGTGAAGTCCGCACAAATCAAGCACACAGAAGCCCTAAGTTAAAGGATTTCGGACCGCTTGAGCTAATGGGGTATGCACTGTACTTGCTTAGGGCTTGAGATTACAGAGTGTAAAGTGTGAAAAGTTATGAAAAGCCCTATTTATAGGTTGACCCGTCGGGCCCAGAACTTACCTGAGTGCGGCTGCACAATTTTGAGTGCGGTCCGCACTCCTTACCTATACATTGGAAGAATTCTGCGGTCCGCACAAATTTGACAGGCCAGACTTCAGAGACCATGCATTTTTGATCTTCCAGTTGTGCGACCGCACACAGAACTGTGCGGACGTAGAGTGATTGTGCGGTCCGCATAATTTTGGTGCGGTCCGCACTTTTGTGACACTTAGCCAATTTTTCTTGCATAGTCCCTACAATGCACACCCATTCCTGCATACACTTCAAAACTAGTTAGCACAAAACAAAGCTATCTAACAAAGAAGAAAAACAAGAAAAATAAAAAGAAAAAGGTACATGGGTTGCCTCCCAAGAAGCGCCTGATTTAACGTCGCGGCACGACGCATATTACCAATCATTTGAAATGAAGAACCGCCACAATGTGGCCATCATCAACCTTGCCAAGATAATATTTAACTTGATGCCCATTGACTCTAAACACCTCATCATTCTTATTTTTCAAATCTAGAGCACCAAAGGGGGTTACATTCACCACTTCAAAAGGGCCACTCCATTTTGACTTTAACTTCCCCGGAAACATCCGTAACCGGGAATTGAACAATAGCACAAGATCACCCTCTTTAAATTCCTTGTTGTGGATGTACTTGTCATGGAGGTACTTCATCTTCTCCTTTTAAAGAGACGAGATTGTGTAGGCATGATACCGGAATTCATCAAGCTCATTCAATTGTGACATCCTTAGATTTGCCGCGACATCCCATTCAAGGTTCAACTTCTTCAAAGCCCACATGGCCTTATGCTCAAGTTCTAACGGAATATGGAATGGCTTCCCGAACACTAACCGGTATGGAGACATCCCGATCGGTATTTTGTAGGCCGTTCTATAAACCCAAAGAGCATCATCAAGTTTTCTTGACCAATCTGTCTAGTTGGCATTGACTGTGTTTGATAAAATACTCTTTATACCCCAGTTGGAGACTTCAACTTATCCCCTTGATTAAGGATGGTAGGGGGTTGATACTTTGTGAGTGACACCATACTGTGTGAGTAAGGTATCAAAAGCCTTGTTGCAAAAATGTGAACCCCTATCACTAATAATGGCTCTTGGGGTACCAAACCTCGTGAAGATGTTCTTTTTCAAGAATCCCACCACACTCCTTGCTTCATTTTTGGGAAAAGCAATGGCCTCAACCCATTTAGATACATAATCCACCGCAACTAGAATGTAGGTGTTCCCACAAGAGCTAACAAATGGACCCATAAAATCAATACCCCACACATCGAAGATATCTATCTCCAAAATGGTGGTGAGAGGCATTTCATTCTTCTTTGAGATCCCACCGGCCCTTTGGCATTCATCACACCGCTTGACAAGTTTACTAGCATCCTTGTAGAGAGTAGGCCAATAGAATCCACAACTCAAAACTTTTGCCGTCGTTCTTGCTCTACCATGGTGATCACCATACGGTGAAGACTGGCAAGCCTCAAGAATACCCATTTGTTCCTCCTCCGGCACACATCGTAGGATCATACCATCGGTACATATTCGAAAAAGATACGGCTCATCCCAATAATAGTCAAGGCAATCCCGTTTGAGCTTCTTCCTTTTGTTTGAAGAGAACTCATTCGGTACAATGCTACTCACAAGATAGTTTTCTAAGTCGGCGAACCACGGCATACCGGTCATTGAAATGGCTAGGAGTTGCTCGTCGGGAAATGAATCATTGATCTCAAGGCCGTCATGTGGCCTCCCCTCCTCCTCCAATCGGGAGAAGTGGTCCGCCACTTGATTCTCGCTACCCTTGTGGTCTTGAATCTCTAGATCAAGCTCTTGAAATAGAAGCACCCACCGCAGTAGTCTTTCTTTAGAATCTTTCTTGCTCATCAAATATTGGAGCGCCGCATGGTCGGTGTGAACAATCACCTTTGTACCCATCAAGTACGGGCAAAACTTTTCCATGGCAAAAATAATAGCAAGGAGCTCTTTTTCGATTACTGTGTAGTTGACTTGGGCATCATTCATGGTCTTACTAGCATAATAGACCGGATGGAAGATTTTGTTGATACGCTGCCCCAAAACTACTCTGATCGCCACATCACTAGCATCACACATGAGCTCAAAAGGCAAGCTCCAATCCAGTGCAGTGATAATAGGAGTAGTAGTCAACTTGAACTTGAACAATTTGAATGCCTTCATACAATCCTCGTTGAAATGGAACTTGGCATCCTTCTCCAAAAGTTTACACAAGAGGTTCACCACCTTAGAAAAGTCCTTGATGAATCGGCGATAAAACCCTGCATGACCCAAGAAGCTCCTCACTCCCTTCACGGATGTAGGGAAGGGAGTTTGGAGATCACCTCAATTTTGGCCTTGTCGACCTCAATACCATGCTTTAAAATTTTGTGGCTGAGAACTATGACTTCTTCGACCATGAACTGACATTTCTCCCAATTCAAAACCAAGTTTGTCTCCTCACATCTTGCCAAGACCTTATCCAAGTTATTCAAGCAATCATAGAAGGAATTCCCCACCATAGAGAAATCATCCATAAAGACTGAAGATTATCCTCTACCATGTCGCTTAAGATGGCCATCATACACCGTTGAAAAGTCGTTGGTGCATTGCATAACCCAAATGGCATCCGCGAGAATGTGAAAGTACTATAGGGACAAGTGAAAGTAGTCTTTTCTTGGTCCTCAGGAGCAATGAGAATTTGATTTTAGCCGGAATATCCATCAAAGAAATAATATCTCGTCCGGCCAACCTGTTAAACATTTGATCGAGAAATAGAAACGGAAAATGATCTTTCCGAGTGACTTTATTGATCTTCCGATAGTCCATGCACACTCTCCACCCGGTCACCGTTCTTGTAGGAATTAGTTCGTTCTTGTCATTAGTGACCACAGTCATGCCCCCTTTCTTTGGGACATATTGCACCAGAGATGTCCACGAGCTGTCGGAAATGGGGTAAAATAACCCGGCATCCAACCACTTTATGATCTCCTTCTTTACCACCTCTTGCATTGCTTAACTTAACCTTCTTTGATGTTAAATGAAGGGTTTGGCATCCTCCAAAATAATCTTGTGCATACAAAAGGTGGGGCTTATACCCCAAATATCCGCCAGTGTCCATCCTATAGCTTTCTTCCTCTTTTGAAGCACCGCCAAAGTAGAATCTACCTGCACGTTAGTCAAGCAAGAGGAAAGAATAACAGGTAAAGTAGAACATGGGCCAAGAATCTCATACCTAAGATGTGAAGGCAATGGCTTTAAATCCAAAGTGGGAGGCTCCTCGATCGAGGGCTTTGTTGGAGGAGTCTTCCGGTTCTCAAGATCTAAGGACAATTTTCAGGGTTCATAAGTATACGGACCCATTCCTTGTAATACATTTACACATTCCATATAGTCATCCTTCTCATCATCATCATGATTAAGAAATACGGCCTCCAAAGTATCATCAACATTCATCATGGCACTAGCATCATCAACAATCACCTCGGTGACTAAGTTCACAAACGAACAAACTCCGTTGCTATTCGGTTGCCTCATAGATTTGCACACATAGAAAACCACCTTTTCATCGCCCACCCGAAAGGTGAGCTCACCGGCTTCCACATCAACAAGAGCCTTCCCCATAGCAAGGAAAGGTCTACCCAAGATAATAGGCACCTCATAGTCCACTTCACAGTCAAGAATCACAAAGTCCGCCGGGAGGATGAACTTATCAACACGAACCAACACATCATCAATAATACCCAATGGTCTCTTCATAGTATCATCTTCCATCTGTAACCTCATAGATGTGGGTCGTGTTTGCCCAATTCCCAAAGTTTTGAACACCGAGTAGGGCAGCAAGTTGATACTCGCCCCTAGATCACATAGAGCTTTGGCAAAGTCGGCGCTTCCAATAGTGCAAGGGATTGTGAAAGCGCCGGGATCTTCCAATTTCTGAGCCATTGAGTGCACAATAGCAGTCACTTGATGTGTCATCTTCATAGTCTCACAATTCATTGATCTTTTGTTTGTCACCAAATCTTTCATGAACTTTGCATAACCGGGCATTTGTTCCAACGCCTCAACCAATGGCACATTAATGGATAAGCTCTTCATCATGTCAATAAACTTCTTGAATTGGTTCTCACTATTTTGCTTGGCGAGCCTTTGAGGGTATGGAGGAGGAGGCCTTGGCATTGGTGCCTTGGCCTTTGGCACTACCGGTTCCGGTATGTCAATCATGTGTCCCCTATATGGGTTCACTTCTTCTTGGGTATCCTCCGCACTCTCATCAATGACAATTTTCACTTCTTCATTAGCTTGAACCACATTGCCTGGAATCTCATCTTCTTGAACCACTACATCATCATCCACAATTCTTCTTTGATTTGAGGTGGTTCCATCTCCACCTCTTCCACTCCTTGTTGTTACGTCCATGGCATATCCCGTGTTGTTCCCACCCTTCGGGTTCACTACCGTTTCACTAGGTAGTGCCTCATTAGGACGGGTGTTTAAAGCTTGCGAGATTTGCCCCAATTGAACTTCCAAATTGCGGATTGAAGTGTTGTGAGAGGCTAATTGAGCATCAGAGTCGGCATTTTTCTCCATCATTTATTTGAACATATTTTCAATCTGTCCCATCTCACTGTTGGAAGAACTAGAACCTTGAGACGGATAAGGAGGCGGGTTGTTTGGTTGTTGATACATCAGGGGCCTTTGAGAGCCTGGCCCCCTATTCCCTTGGTTACCGTTCCAACCCCCTTAGTTATTGCCTCCCCAATATCCTTGATTGTTGTCACCCTAATTGCCTTGATTGTTCCAATTGCCTTGATTATTGTTATTGTTCCAATTACCTTGATTGTTGGTACCACCACTCCAATTGCCTTGGTGGTTTTGATTATTCCAATTTCCTTGATTTCCTTGAGATCGCCATTGTTGATTCGGGCCTTGAGAGTTGTTACTTTGCCCTTGGTAATTGTTAACGTATTGCACTTCTTCTTCTTTCTCATTATACGAATCACCTTGGTCATACCCACTATCATCTTGCATGAATTATTCCAGACAGCTTTGCTCTTATTGACCTTTTTTCTGTCTCTTGTTCATCATCATATTTACACCTTCCGTCGCATTCACTTGTTTCAACCCTTGAACTTGTTGCAACTGAGCTTTGGCCAGTTGGTTCATTTTGGTTGTTAACTCTGCGATAGCTTGCCCATGATCATGTAGTTCCTTGTGTAGGTGAATGACATTGGGGTCACCTTGCGGAATATTGGCCCTACTTTGCCATGCTGATGAGGTATCCTCCATCTCATCCAAATTTTCACAAGCTTCGGTATAAGGTGTGTTCATGAAGTTCCCGTCGGCGAGTTGATTTACCACACATTGATTTTTTGTGTTGATCCCCCTGTAGAAGGTTTGTTGGATCATAGCCTCGGTCATATCATTATTCGAGCACTATTTAACCATGGTATGATATCTTTCCCAAATTTCATGCAATGGCTCATTGGGCTCTTTCTTGAATGCTAGAATTTCATCCGGTAGTGTAGCCATGTGCCCCGGAGAGAAGAATTTGGCAATGAATTGTTCGGCCAACTCATCCCATGTATTGATGGAATGATTGGGCAATCTCTCTAGTCAGTCCAATGCTTTTACCCGTAAAGAAAAGGGAAATAGCCACAACCTCAGCGCGTCCTCAGAAACATTGGTTTGCTTGTTCCCCCAACAAGTTTCGACGAACCCCTTGAGATGCTTGTAAGCATTTTTATTTGGAGCCCCGGTAAAGAATCCCCATTGCTTAAGTAGTGTAAGCATCATGTTGGTAATTTGGAAGTTGCCTGCCCTAATGTGTGGCAGGACTATAGCACTTGCATAACCCTCGTTCGGTAAGACTTGGTGCGCTGTCGTTCTTAGTGGAGGTGGGGGAGGGACGGGAACATTATCATGAGGCGGTCGGCCTCGCCTACTTGCTTGAGGTTCAGGAAGAACCTCATCTCCTTGATCATCGTTTGCTTCCTCCCCCAATGGCAAATTACCAATGGGCTCGTTGTTGAGAGCCATTCTCGTACCTATAAGCAATTCAAAAACAAAATTAGTGACTCGGAAGGAAAAGAAGACAAATCACACAAAAACCTAGATATATAGCTAAATCCGGTTAACTCCCCGGCAACGGCACCAAAAAATTAATGTCGCCCAAACTCACACCACAAATATAGGTAGCAAGGCGATCGAAGCAATAATAAAACCCAACGCAAGTCGGGGTCGAATCCTCAGGGAGTTAGAATTGGGATTAGGTATATATTTAGTGTAATTTTACGATATGCCTTAGATTACACTTCCACATTCTTGTTTGTTGTTTCTACTTCTACTTTAAACTATTGATCGCAATTATAAAACTAGAAGACAATATTTTTGGATTTGGTTGTTTTTCAAATGATAAAAGATCTAGGGTCGTGACTTCCACCTAGGTGGTTACCTAATGGGTTGTAAACTCTAGGGTAAGCTTGATTGGTCGGGGTTGTAATATATCAATCACACACAATCACCCACTCTATACCTCTCGGTAGTTTGAGTGATTTTGCCCAATTTGGCTTTCTCAAGTCCAAATGGGTATTCCACAAAACAAGTGATAAATGCTGAAGTCGGGTCTTACTATCTCTAGATTCAACCCTTTAAATTGGGGCTATCAATTTCTTGAGTTCATCCCAATTTCTTGTTAGCCAAGTTTTCCTAGACTTAGTCTCTCTTTCTAGAGTAGAGACTAAGTCAATTAGGCATGAATCAATATTTGCAACCATTAATTCTTGAATTCAAGCAAGAACTAGGTTAAATATTACTAACTCAATCACAAACAAGTCCTAAATCAAACACTCATTAAGTACCCACACTAGGGTTGGGCCACAACCCTAGCTAGAAATTTAGCTACTCATGAAAAATGAAGAAATACAAGAAGAAATTAAGATAGAAAGCATAATAATTGATTAGGGAAAGAAAATCTAATATTTAGAAGCTAATCTAGTACTATATTACTCAAAACAGCAAAGACAAATGGCTCAGTTGCTCTCCCAAAACAAAACTTACCCTAAAAATGATAAAAAGTTCTATTTATACTAAGCTGGAAATATCTGACAAAAATGCCCCTGCGGAGGTTGTGCGGTCCGCACTCTGAGCTTGACTGGTCAACTGGGACTTCTGCGGTCACATAAAAGTGAGATGCGGCCGCACTTCATTTGATTGTGCGGACCGCACAATTCTGAGTGCGGCCACTTGAACTTTGACTGGAACATGGCTCTCTGATTCTTCTCTTCTGCGGACCGCACAATTCTGAGTGCGGCCACTTGAACTTTGACTGGAACATGGCTCTCTGATTCTTCTCTTCTGCGGACCGCACAATTCTGAGTGCGGCCACTTGAACTTTGACTGGAACATGGCTCTCTGATTCTTCTCTTCTGCGGACCGCACAATTCTGAGTGCGGCCACTTGAACTTTGACTGGAACATGGCTCTCTGATTCTTCTCTTCTGCGGACCGCACAATTATGAGTGCGGCCGCACTTTTCATCTTGCAGCCGCACAATTATGGTGTGGTCCGCATATCTTCAGCCTACCCAAAAACTAACTCTCTGAATCTCTTCTTCTGCGGCCGCACAATAATTGTGCGGTCTGCATACTCTGAAGGACATTTGACAGTGATGTTTCATTGTTCTGCGGTCCACACTGTGGGCCTTTTTGCCTTGTTTTGTTCCTTATCCATTTTTGACTCCTTTATGGGTTGCTTTTGACTTCTTTGGCTCGTCTCCCAATATTCTTGAACGAAAGCACATTTTATTAGTTCTCGGGAATACCTTTAAGCGACTTTGAGTTAAAACGCAAGTAAAAGAGAGCAAATAAGCGGTCAAAATCCCTACTTATCATTATACCCCATTTTAAACTGGTTAAAGTAGGGTATAACATATAGGCAATTTTGAATTTAATTAAAGTTAAGGAGTCGCCACCTAATTATTTTTATGGTAAATTAGGACACATAAATTAATTAAAGTAATATAATAAAGTATAACTCCGTTAATGATCTACTAAATATAAAGCTTCTAGGCAACAATTCAATTAATCTAAAGGGAAAGTTTTAAGGCACCCTTTAAGATACATATTAAATGGCTAACTGACTAAACTAAGTTAATTAACTAAGTGATAAGTTATGTGCCTTTTGTATTTGGTGATTTAACAAACTTCATATGAGAACCAGCTAGGGAACCTGTTACACACCCTCAAAAGTGCTTAAGAACAAAAAGTCACATGTCTAGCACAAGTTCCAACATGATCAGTCAAAGAAACGGCAGAGGGAACAGATGACTATCAGTTCCTCCGGTGACAGTACAAGTCAATTCCCTACAGTTGTTTAAGTTATTGCACTGTTTCTATGCACACGCAACAGTGCAGCAGTCACTTTATGGAGCATGCCTTGTACCGGATAAGTGCATACATCATCCCAACGACCTCACTTATATATGATCTATTCTGCCTCACTTGCGCGCCCAGTGCACGCTCGCGCACCTGGGTGGCGTCCTTCTCCATTCTCCGTTTCTCTCATTAAGTGCACGATTGTCCGTTGATCCCCAAACACGACCCAACTTAATCCTTGAGCTTTTACTCAGACTTCAAAGCTCCAGAATTTCATGAATTCATTCCATAACATCTATATAGTTCGGGATCACTCCTACAAGGCATAAAATACACCATTAGTGCAAAACACTAGTGATTAACGCTCAAACGCAATTAAAGTGCAGTAAATTAGAGTGCAATAAGCAAATAAAATACGCAATTATAGCCTACCATCAACACCCCACACTTAAACCATTGCTCGTCCTCGAGCACTCAAACTACACTTTATAATGATACGACCTTTTATTTTAAAAAACAATTCACATAACTCATCACACCAAGAATATGTAAAATCAATTAAGCACAATAATGTAACATCCTAACCTCAAGATTTGACTCAAAAGCACCATGCATTTTTTTTTAACCTGCTCACTTATTGTAACATAGAGGCCAAGCATTACCTTTCCTTCATGAATCAAGTGCCCTCACAACAAAAGACAGTAGTTCCATACATAATAAACATTAAGAACAACTAGGAGCTCAAGATAGACAGAATTCACTCACTCTCAGAAATAACATTCATATGCCACAAACGATGAACCATAGGCTTGTCCGTAGTGTACTACTCTACTAATTAAGCTCATTCAGTCAAGGATCAAGTAGGACTTTAATTGGTTGTAATGTAGCTGTTGGACGGGTAGGATACATTTAGATATAAGAGTGACTACACCTCCCTAAGCACTTTAATACATACATCTCATTGTTTAAACCCCACACTTATGTCAAACCAAAACTCCACCTTCACATCAATTTACATTAACTCCCAACTTCTTTAAGAACAAATACATCAAGAGTTACCACTTAATGAATAATTTTCACAACAATACACTATGTATTTTTTTTTCTTTTTCAATTTAAGTGGCTCTTACTTTTTCCAAACAATGCATCTTTCTCCTTATTTCATTAGCTCCACTCAAAAACCAACCCAATCGCCCCACACTTCAACTTTTACAAAGTTCATACAATTTCAAGTGCTCACGAGAGGTAAATGGTTCAAATAGATGGTTAATTCAAACAACTTGGTAAGGCTTGTAATGCGGTCACCAAAGAAACAGGATTACAGGCTCAACGGGGTTAACTACGATACATAACAATTTGGTGGGTAAACACATATCGTTGGATTAACAAAGAAATGCCTATATCACTTCCAAGACTGAATAAAACTACTATTTCTCTTTGCAAACACACGGGGCAAGTTCTAGACATCAAATGCAATACACAGAATAACACAAAAACCTCACACACACCTGGCACATAACTCGCTCAAGATTGGATTATCAAGACACTCTAGTCAAAGCAGTCAAGCAAAGTCAAGAGCATACAATTTAAGGTACTTCTATAAGAGTCAAAAACTGAGCCTAAGTGTCACAACTAGAGCACTCACTATTCTCCAGGCATAAAAGAGTCAATAGATTTTGCCTTCCATTCAAATCAGAGCTCAAGGTACCTACTCCTAACAAAAAAAACACTAACTACACTCGGTTCAATCAAAACCCTTGGAAAAGAACCGCGGCACAAAGAAAAATCAAGGGGAAATTAATACACTACCTAACAAGAGAAAATCTTTTTGTCTTTTTTTTCGACTTCAATCCCTCAAGAAAGTCATCGAATGATATCCATCGTCGGGAAAAATCGCAAATTTTAAAATTTTTATGGTTTTTCAATTATTGTTTTTTCTATCAAACTACTACAACTAACCAAAAGAAACTAACCAAATTAATATACATACAACATACATACAAATATATCCCCCACCCCACACTTTAAGTTGTGGCATGTCCCCATGACACACAATTAAAAAGCATAAGGTAGAGGAAACTTCCCTGAATCTCTAGTTGGGGTCTGAGTCAAAGTCGGGACCATTCTTCGTGCCCGAACTAGTGCACACATCCATGCGGATAGCTTCTTCGTAGCCTTGTTGGTGTACACCCCACACTTGTCTTTCTCAATCACTAGAACCTTCTCTTTCGAGCTTTTCCCTCTCCACTCTACACTTGCAGTTGGCTTCTCCTTTCTCACCCCCATCTCCACATTCATCTCGAAAGTCACCGTCTCCTCACTCGCTCTAAGCATGAGCTTTCTATCATGTATGTCTAATATTACTCTGCTCGTCGCTAAGAATGGTGTTCCTAAGATAAGGGGGACCTCTCTATTCTCCTCCATCTTCACCACTATGAAATCTACAGAAAATACAAACTTATCTACTTGAACTAAGACATCACTATCCCCTCATGTATTATAGTTGTTTGGTCTGCCAGCTGCAAAGATATTGGCGCAGACCTTATCTCTCCAAGCCCATTCTCCAATTTCCTGTAAATAGACAAAGGTATTAAATTAATTGAGGCACCAGAATCACATAAAGATTAATCAAAATTAAGAATGCCTAACAAGCAATGTATAGTAAAACTCCCTGGATCTCCACACTTTTGTGGGAGTTTGCTTTGCAAGATTGCGTTGCAATGCTCTGTGAGCTTGACCACTGAGGTCTCTTCTATCTTCCTCTTCTTTGTAAGGATCTCCTTCAAGAATTTGGCATAAGCTGGCATTTGTGAGAGCACTTCTGTGAGTGGAAAATTTACATTAACCTATCTCAGCATATCTAGAAATCTCTCAAACTGCTTGTCCAGCTTTTCTCTATACAGTTTTTGGGAAAACGGTAGAGCAGGCATATGCTCGCTCTTATTAGATTCCTCCCTTCTTGAAGTTTCCTCCTTCTTCTTTTTCTCAGTTCTTTTTCTTCCCTTTCTTCTTCTTATCAACTTCATTTTTCAGCTGCTTCTCAACTTCTTTTTCAAGTACACTCTCTTGTTGGACAAGGGCAGGATCTTTCAACACTTGCTCGCTTCTCAAGGTCACAACATTTACCATTTCTTTAGGATTTCTCTCAGTGTCAGCTGGTAGAGTACATGGGATTCTCTCAGACAATACAGTTGCAATTTGTCCCACTTTCTTCTCCAAATTCCGCAAACCAATGCCAAGTTCTTTGATAGCTGAACCATGAGCATATAATCTCTCATATGTCTTGACAATGAAGGACTTCATTAGATCTTCTAGCCCAGGCTGAGTGAAATGTTGAGGCTGGAACTGCGGCCTCGACCGATTCGCAAAACCAGGAGCTCTTTGTCCTTGAAATCTAGGATTGTTTTGTTGCCATGCATTTGCAGTACCCCCAAGTGAACTCCATGAAACATCGGGGTGCTTCTGACCCATTGCATTGAAGTTATAATTCCCGACAGCATTAACTTCCTCGATTGAGGTTTGACACTCATGAGTAGGGTGCCCTCTTCCACATATATCACACGCTGCATGGGGCTCACTGTGTATTGAGGCTAAGGTCAACTTCCTTATTTCCTTGGCCATGGCATCAAGTTGTACCTGCACAAATGTGTTAGCGTCAACTTGGTGAACACCAGTTGATTTTCTTCTTTCAGCAATTTCAGAGGGCCACTGATTTGCATCCTCAGATAACTCATCTAGAATTGTGACTATCTCCTCTGGAGTCTTTTTCATCAACGGGCCTCCAGCTACATTGCTCAATGTTCTGTATGAGGCTGGTGTCAATCCATCCCGAAAATCCTGGAGTTGCATCCAGAGTTCAATTCCGCTATGTTGACACTTTCGCACTATCTCCTTAAACCTCTCGTAAGCTTCAAACACAATTTCAGTCTCGTTCTGGCAGAAGTTATGGATTTCTCTTCTAAACTTGCCTATCTTAGCTGATGAGAAATATTTGTCAAGAAATCTCCTGGTCATCTCATCCCATGTTCTAATCGATCCATTAGGCAAGCTTCGAAGCCAGTGCTTTGCATCGTCTTTGAGTGTGAAGGGAAATTCCCTTAATTAGACTACATCTTGTGACACATCATTATATTGAAAGATGTTTATAATTTCCTCGAAGTTCATCAGATGATTGTTTGGATCTTCGTTCATCTTTCCTCTAAAGACACAAATGTTTTGAAGAGTTTGAAGCAACCCCTGCTTTAGCTCAAAATTGTTAGATGCAACTGGAGGTGGTCTCACATTTGATAAGCCTTGGTTGTAGACCGGTCTAGCATAATCACCCAGTGGTCGCCCAGCACCGGGAGCTATATTTCCAAATTGGTCTGCACCCAAAGATAGATTCTGAACAATTCTCTGAGCCCTCTCCTCTTCATAGACAAGTTATGCATTTTGAAGAGATGTCTCATCAGCATCTCGTGCAGCTTTTTCTCTTTGCTAGGCTGCTTCTCTTGCAGCCAAATCAACTTTATCCTCATCTCCTACCATAAATTCCTTGGTTGAGGATTGCCCAACCTTCTATGTATTCTCAGGGAGATTTCTCTCCTTCCTCAACTGTCACAGTTGTTTCTCGATTTCTGGTTCGTATGGGGGCACTTCCTTCCCAGAGGATCGAGTCATGCACCAATCTAACCTGTAGCCTGCGCACAGTCAAGTAACACCAAACGTAAAAAGAGAGAAATAAAATAAAAAGAAATAATTCCTGAATTAGCACCACAAACTATTTCAAACACTATTAATTGCTAATTCCCGACAACGACGCCAAAATTGACGAGCGCAAAACACACACTTAAATATGCTCGCTAGTCGAATATAGTACAGAAAAATATCGTATCCGCAGGGATTGGATTTAAATAGTATTTTCGTAGCTTCTAGTTTAATTGCTATCCACGATGATCAAAAATTTAGATTTGTGTTATTAAAACAAAAATTAACTAAAAGTTTAAACTATTGGCTAATGACAATCGCAACAAGAGTAAGCAAAAATGATATCAATGGGAGAAAATAGGGGTCGATTGGATAGGCGCAAGATACCTGTCTGGGATTTAACTCTAGTCTATTCACTTATAAGGTTCAAGTGAGTCTCTCGAATACACTCAATTATTAGTTCAAACGTTAAGTGAAAACTCCTCTCTCGATTATGTCTCAACCTCACAAGATGAACTAAGTTAAGCTCGGTGAAGATATGCAGGAATTCGTAGTGGATTGGTCTTTAGGAGAACTTCTTCTGATTATCCTCCTAACTAGTTCTAAACAATAATTCAACTAGCCTCTTTCGATTACTATGAAGAATAAATGAATTCAACAAACAATATAATGCAAAAACATCACAAGTTATGCCTCTTTCGATTACATGAATATGTGAAAATAGATGCAACAATTAAAACACCCAAAATTATCCAATATATAAAAACTAGAGTTAATATCCATAAAAAATTCTCAATACTCCAAATCCATAAATCCCTAAAGATAAATACTCCATATATATGGAGTAATTCATCACAAATAAGTTTAAGTTAAAGAAAAACATACAACGATCTAAACTCTTGTCTTGAGTGAGGATTGAATGATGAAATCCTTTGTGCTCTTCCTTCTCCCACCTCTTCTTAGCCTACTTAGGTCTAAAGTATGTCAAAAGTCCCCAAAATACTATTTTTTTCATGTATATATACCAAGTAGGGTCGGGCCCAAACGAACACACCTTCTCCTACGCAAAATAGGACTCTTTTCGGAATAGGATTCTCTTGTTAAGTGCACGATTGTCCGTTGATCCCCAAACACGATCCCAACTTAATCCTTGAGCTTTTACTCAGACTTCAAAGCTCCAGAATAACTTGAATTCATTCCATAACATCTACATAGCTCAAAATCACTCGTATAAGGCATAAAACACACCATTAGTGCAAAACACTAGCGATTAAAGCTCAAACTCAATTAAAGTACAGTAAATTAGAGTGCGATAAGCAAATAAAATATGCAATTATAGCCTACAATCAAACACACACACTTGCAAACCCTAAATCTTTAAGTCTCTCTCTCAAGTGTGTTGCCGCATCTCATTGACTCCAAGGCTTGAAGAACAAAGTAGCAACAGAACAAAGGGCCAGATCCCAACACTTATCATGTGTCCTTAGTATTGTTGTATCTTTGTTAAGTGTTATTTACTTGTAATTCTTACCCAGCTTTGTTAGAAGCTTTCTATAGGACATCATTTGTAAAACTATAAACCTTGTGTTTGTGTTTGGCTAGAGTTAGTCAAAGTGTGAACTTTGTAATATAGTTATTACAAAGAGGCTGGTAATAGAGTTATTGCAAGTAGGTGAGGGATTAAGAGGTTAATTCCTAGATTACAGCAGGTTATAATCTAAAGTTGCTCGGTTAGTGAAGTTGAAATTCTACGCGTGTAGGTCGTGGTTTTTAATCCCGTGAGCTGGGAGTTTTCCACGTAAAACACTGCTGTATCATTTACTTACTGTTGTGTAAGTGTGTTCTGTAGGAACTGATAGAGAACCAGGTTCTCTATACAGTTTGGTGAACTCTAAGTTTTCATCAATTGGTATCAGAGCAGGTTCTTTCTATAAGGCTAACACCTAGAAAGGATCTACATGGCTGCTCCACCAAACTTTGAAAAAGGTCAATCAACCTACAGACCACCAAGATTCAACGGACAATACTACGGATGGTGAAAGACAAAGATGCATGATTTTATCATGGCTGAAGATTTAGATCTTTGGGATGTCATTTGTGATGGACCCTTCATCTCTATGAATACCATTGGCGAGCCAGCAGTGACAGTTCCAAAGACAAGGAAGGAGTACAACGATGCCGACCGCAAAGCTATAGAGAAACACTTCCGAGCAAAGAAGATCCTCGTCTGTGGTATTGGACTAGACGAGTATATTTCTGCTTGTGAATCTGCCAAGGAGATCTGGGAGGCTCTCCAAACCGCACATGAAGTAACAACTCAAGTCAAGCAGTCAGAGATCGACATGCTCACTACTGAGTATGAACAAGGATGATAAGTCCATTCATGACATGCATACTCGATTCACCTCCATCATTAATGAGCTCCACTCTCTAGGAGAGATCATTCCAAGGAACAAACTTGTCAGGAAAATACTTAGTGTATTACCTGCTTCTTGGGAAAGCAAAGTCAATGTTATCGCAAAGGTAAAAAATCTGCAAAAGCTAACCATTGACAAACTCATTGGAAATTTGAAGACCTATGAAATGAAGAAAAAGAAGGACCATGAAAGAAGAGAACCCAAAAAGGAAAATAACCTTGTCCTCAAGGAAGACAACAATGATTCAAGTGGTGAGGATGCTGACATGGCCTATTTGACAAGGAGATTTCAGAAAATGGTTCGCAGAAATGAAGGCATTCTGAAAGAGGGAAGCTCCATTAGATTAAAAGGCTATGACTTGTGTCATAAGTGCGGGAAGCCAGGACATTTCATAAAAAATTATCCTCTCCACAAGCAAGACCAGTACAAACATAACACAGATAAAACAGCCAAGAGGAACCTGATTCCTGGCAGGAAATTCAAGAGAAAAGATGTTGTTAATAATGTTGTGAAACAAGCTCTTGTTGCATGGGGAGACTTCTCTAGTGAATCTGAGGGAGATTATGAACAAGGTGACACCTCTATGATAGCACTTGAAAGTGAAACAACTGAATATGACTCCATCTTTGCCCTGATGGCAAAATATGACGAGGATGAAGATGATGATGACGATGAGGTAAACTTTCTTGACGTTCAAAGAAATTTGAAGTTTTATTCCCAAAAGAAGCTTGTATCCTTAGCTAATGTTCTAATTAATGCTTATCATAATCTTATAAATGATAAAAATATGTTAACTGTGGAACTAGGAGAGGTAGAACATGAGAGAGATGATTTGCTAGTCGTAGTGGTTGATTTAAAAGAAACCATTGAGGATTTAAAGAAAGAAAAAAATGCTCTAACTGAGAAAATTGAAAACGTAGGGCATGAGAGAGATGACTTATTGGTAGTAGTTGTGGATCTAAAAGAAATAGTAGAAGAATTAAAAAGAGAAAATAGTTCTGGAAACACTTTAAAAGGTAAGGAAATGGCAAGTGAGGCACACCTAAAACTCAAAAATGAGCTCAAAATGGTGAAATTGAGTCTGTGTGTTGAACTTGAGAGAAATAGACAACTTCAGGAAGATCTAGGCAGCGTTAAAAATGACCTAGATAAATATCTAAAGTGGATTTAGTCCTCTGATACAATCACTGCCATGTATAAAAGTAACGAGGGGAACATGCAGGGAATTGGGTTCCAAAAGAAAAAAATCTCCTTACAACCCATGTAACAAGTATGTTATTGTCCTTGATAACTAGTTTTGCACTTGCTGTGGTAACACTGGGCACCAATAACTGGCTAGATTTCAGTCCCAACATAAAAATAAAGTTTTTGTTGAAAGAGTACCTACTGCTAAGGAACCTGGTCCCTCCAATAAAAAACGTGTGATGCCTGCCTGGACAAGAAGAAGTTTAATTCGCCTTTTTCCTCACTACAAGGGACCCAAACTTGTTTGGGTTCCTAAGTCTAATCTCTTATTTCCTTATACAGGGAGCAGTGAAAGGAAGCAGCCAAAGCTAGTATATGGATAGTGGTTGCTCTAAGCATATGATTGGAAGCACTGATGATTTTCTTTCACTCAAAGCCTTGCAAGGTGGGAGTGTGTCCTTTGGTAATGGAAAAAAGGGATATATTCCAGGAGTTTGAAGAGTTAGGAATATACACACTCACTCAATTAAGAATGTATACTATGTGAATGGCCTGAAATACAGCCTACAAAGTGTCTCTCAAATCTGCGACAAAGGAAACAAAGTTGAATTCTTATCAAAGACTTGCACAGTCACCAATCTTGTGACTGGTGAAGTGGTTCTAATGGCAAAAAGATTCAAAAACATCTATGTTGCTAATTTTGAGTCCTTGAACAGTAGGGATCTTACATGTTTGAGTGTTGTTGATGATGTTACTGAGTTGTGGCACAAAAGATTGGGACATACAAGTTTCTCATTGCTGAAAAAGTTGGTTAAGAAGAACCTACTTCGTGAGCTACCTAAGTCAAGGTTCAAGGATCACAAGGTGTGTGATGCATGTGTAAGAGGAAAGCTAGTTAGGCCCTCCTTCAAGCTAAAAAAGGAAGTAAGCACCTCGAGGCCACTTGATCTTCTTCATATGGATTTGTGAGGACCTATGAAGGTGCCCAATAGAGGAGGAAAGAAGTATATTTTTGTCATAGTTGATTACTACTCCAGATTCACATGGACCTTGTTCCTCATAACCAAGGATGAAACTTTTCCAGTCTTTACTGCCTTTGTGAATCAAATTCAAGTGAAGATGAATCATAATGTTATAAGCATAAGATCTGATCATGGCACAGAGTTCGACAATGCCAAGTTCGATGAATTCTATGCTGAAAATGGTATAAGTCATAATTTTTCAGCTCCCAGGACACCCCAACAAAATGGTATTGTGGAAAGTAAAAATAGGACTCTAAAAGACATGAAAAAGACGATGCTAATTGGCAGTGGTGTACCAAAAAGCTCTTTGGCGGAGGCGGTCAACACTGCTTTCCATTTGATAAATAGGTGCATGATCAAGTACCTCTTAAATAAGACCTCGTATGAATTGATGAACGGGAGGAAACCCAAGCTGACTCACCTAAGAACGTTTGGATGCAACTATTTCATTCTCAATAATAGTAAGGAAGCACTGGGAAATTTTGATGCCAAAAGTGATGAAGGAATCTTTCTTGGGTATTCTTCACAAAGCAAAGCGTACAAGGTCTACAACAAAAGGACTCAATATGTTGAAGAAGGCAAAAATGTAATCTTTGATGAATCACACCACTTATTTTGGAAAGATACACAAGATAAGAATGATCAAGATAGAGAGAAGTCAAAGGTTCCTGGAGAAGTCATTGATATGGTAAATGAAAAGGCTGATCTGATAAATCAGGTCAAGGAATTTAATGAAAAAGATGCAACAGAACCTCCAGCTGATACAGAAGAACTTGGTTCCTCCATTATAATAACTGAAGCAGAAAATAGAGTTGTTGATGTCGTGCAAGGAAATCCTGATGCTGAGCGGAGGACTGGCACTCAGTCTTCCATTGATGCTAATGATGGATCCCATTCAAAGGAACCTAGGTCTTCTCACAATGAGATTCAGGTGTCCAACTGGAAGCACAAGTTCACATCCTCTCTAGAATGTGATCATTCACCTTGATTCAGGGATTCAAACCAGATCAAAAACGAGAAACATGTTTTCCTTCTCAGCTTTCTTTCTCAAATTGAGCCTATAAATATCAAAGAACCATTGAAATATGTTGACTGGATTACTGCTATGCTAGATGAACTCTATTAATTTGAGAGGAATCGTGGGTGACACCTGGTTCCTCGACCTTCAAATAGAACTATTATAGGAACCAAGTGGGTGTTCAGAAACAAGCTTGATAAGTTTAGGAATACAACAAGGAACAAGGTCATGTTAGTGGTTCAAGGCTATAATCAAGAACAAGGTATTGACTATGATGAGACTTTTTCTCCAGTTACACGAATGGAAGCCATCACAATTCTCATTGCCTTTGCATCTCATATGGAATTCAAATTATCCCAAATGGATGTCAAGAGTGCATTTCTGAATGGGTATTTAAAGAAAGAAGTCTTTGTCAAACAACCACCGGGTTTTGAGTGTTATGAGCATCTTGAACATGTATTCAAGCTTAACAAGGCACTATATGGCTTAAAGCAGGCCCCTAGTACATGGTATGAAAGGTTGTCCAGGTTCCTTCTGGGAAATGGTTTTACAAGAGAAAAAATTGACAACACTCTATTTTTAAAGAAACGAGAGAGGAACCTGCTGATTGTGTAATTTTATGTTGTCGACATCATTTTTGGTACAACAAATGATTCTTTGTGTGAGGAGTTTGCCAAGCTTATGGGAAGCAAGTTTGAGATGATCATGATGGGGGAACTGAACTTTTTCTTAGGTCTTCAAGTTAAGCAAACCTCTAAGGGAACGATGATAAGTCAACAGAAATACATTAAAGAGATTCTGAAAAGATTTGAGATGGAAAGTTCAAAAACTATTGATACTCCTATTGCCACTGCCACTCGTCTGGACATGGATGAACCTGGTTCTCCTATAAACGAAACCATGTATATAGGTATCATTAGTTCATTTTATATCTCACAGACAACAGACCTGATATTGTGTTCAGTGTGAGATTATGTGCTAGATTTCAATCAAGTCCAAAGGAATATCATATACAAGTTTCCAATAGGAATATAAGGTATCTCAAAGGAACATAAGACATGGTCCTCTACTATCCTTCAGGAAACAATTTTGACTTAATTAGGTATGTTGATGTTAATTATGCTGGTTACTTGGTGGATAGAAAGAGAACATATAGCATTGCATATTTTCTGGGGCCATGCTTGATTTCATGGGGTACATAGAAATAAAGGTTTGTGGCTCTTTCTACTGCAGAAACTAAATATGTGGCAGCTGCCTCCTGTTGTGCTCAACTGCAGTGGATCAAGCAACAATTGGTGGATTTTGGTGTGTTTTCTGATTATGTGCCATTACTGTATGACAACACAATTGCTCTCAACATGGAAAAGAACCTGGTCCAGCATAAGAGAACAAAGCACATTGACGTGCGACATCATTTTCTCAAGGATAATGTTAAAAAGGGTCTCATCTTCATAAAGTTTTGCAAAATAGAGGACCATGTAGCTAATATCTTTACCAAAGCATTGAGTATAGAGCACTTTGAAAAGAATCGACTGGCGTTGGGGATGATAAAATAAAACTGAGCACCAGATCCCTCAATAATTGGCTATGAAAGAATGAACAGGTAAACTGCTAAAAAGTATTTTCTGGCAATTTCTAACTCATTTCTATACCGTTACAGGTAAACACGCATGGAACTAAAGAGCAAACAAGCAACTAATAATATTGCATTGTGGTAAACGAATGATGCTCACATTTACAAAACTCAGTCATGGAACCTGGTTCCCTTGACTCAGGTTAGTTAGTTCCTTTTACACTCATGCACATTTTAAACGACTATAAAAGTGTCACATCATTAAATGAGTCCATTTCTATCTCCCATACCTTAAAGCTAAATGTCACACCCATTACAAACCGACCCATCTACCCAGTTCGTTGCACTCTATCAAGTTCTGGTTCTCATCGCAGTCGCAAAAACCAAACCCCCAAAAGATTTATCGCTACAACCTCTCCCTATGCTTCGCCAGAAAAAATGGCAGACGACGAAATATTGGAAAGAGAAGAGGGACAAGAGGTCTCAATTCAGTAGGTTAGGGAAGTCTCTACATCCCAACAAGATGTTGTTGGCAGTGGTAAAGTATCAGAAGTTCCTGCTCCAAGTTTTGATCTAAATGTTGCCTCTCCGACAGGTAATGCTCCTCCTGCGTCTTCTAATTCTACATTGTTGGGTGTGATTGAGAGAGAAGCTATAGAGACTATGCTACTTATTTCTACCGATGGAGGGTTGGTTGGGGATTATGAGTGTGGTGATGTGACCACTGGGTCTTAGGGGGAAGGAGAAGGAAATAGAGTTGGAGGTGGGGAACTGGTACCTCTTGAAAACATAGTGCCAGATAGTACTACATGGGAAACAACAGAGGGACCTGCTCCCTCTGCCCAAGAAAAGCACTCTACTCCTACTTAGGATAAAACCCCATGCTCCTCAAAAGAGACCAAGGTCAGTACTGACCCTGCTCCTTCTCCTCACTTTGATGCAGTGCCCTTGGATTTTATTATTCCTGGAATGAGACCCTTGTCTAAAGAGGAGAATGAAGACAGTGAGGAAGACTATGACAATGTGACTGTGGCAAGTTTCATTGCTGCTAAAAGTGGTAGGGAAGTTCCCAAAGAGCCCATTCTTAAAAGACCCACTACTAGGCAGCAGAAGAAAGAAGCTTTTGAGAGTGCTCTGAAGAGAAACAAGGAGGAAAAGAAAAGAAGTAAGCTTGTGAAAGGGGGAAAGCTAGTGAATGAGGAGGATGTGCCTCCGAAAAACAATGTGAATGTTGAAGATGAAGGTGTGAATGAGGAACCTGCTTCCTTGATTCATAAATCCTCTAAGAAATATGTGACTACAAAGCCCAAAGAGAGGATTATTTGTGAAAAATGTGGAGGTTGATAAAGAGAAGAATGTTGAAGGAGAGGAGTCTGGTGAGAAGTCTGAAAAGAAGGAGAAAAGTGTGAAGAAGTCTTTGAAAAGGAAGGCAAGTGACAAATAGGAACATGGTTCCTCCAAGAAAGCCAAAGTAGATGAGTCTGAAGTGGAGAGAAGAGAAAACCTTAAGAAGCAAAGGGTGCTATGGGTTAGAGCATTTGACACTGACGTTCTTGAAATATCAGGCATGAGACAGTTGTTTGCAATCTGCGAGTTTCAGAAGTAGACTCATTTGTTTACCATTCAGAGTCCCAAGATTTATCAAGAAGAGGTTCGCAATTTCTACGCAGGTCTATTTACTATAGAAGACGACAACATCTACTTGAAGGTTAACGGAGTAGATTTTGTGATGGACGAGGCTATTCTAGGAAGTATCTTGGGTGTGCCCACTGAAGGGCTCTCATCTGTTGAAGGGACATGTTTCCCTGACTTTAGAAAGGTCATTCTAAAAGCTCAGGTTGTTCAGCAAGGGGAACGGATGCACAAGAAGGCCCTCCTTCTAGAGTATCAACGTATGTTTGAAATGGTGAATAAGGTCCTGCTTCCACGCGCAGAAAGGCATTCCATTGCTTCAAATGGAAGCTCTCGATGCATACACCACCATCAATTTGTCTGGTATCATGATTGAACATATGAAAAAGATAGCAGGTTTCAAGGACGGGAACCATAGTTTGCCTTATAGGTTCTTGCTCACTCGCGTGTTTGAATTCTTCAACGTCCCTTTGGGAAGAGCAGCAGTCTGAACTTGAAAGAAAACTTTCTCGAAGTCAACCTTGGAGGAGTGTATTGACAAGAAGGGGTGTTGGTAGCAATTCTACCATTTCTCTGTTAATTGATGCTCAGAATGCTGCTAACGAGGAAATAAGGAGGTTGAAGGCTAGGAATGCCATTCTTGAGGGGCAGCTCAGTCAAGCCAAGGAGGATCCTGGTTCCAGCAGTGCCCAAGGCGCAGATGTTGCCCGCTTGACTACTGAAAATGCATACCTGAGGAAACAGGTCGAGGACCTGAAAGAGGAGTTGATAAACGAGCAGCATCTGCAAATGCTCGAGTGGACATTTTTCTCAGAGCCTTTGCCTCCTCATCCTTCTCTCCCTCTTCCAGTGCCCCTTAAACAGTTCCCTTCTCTATGTCTAGTTTGAATAATATTTGTATTAACCCAAATGTTCTTTTTTTGGCTTGTTGTTGTTATGACTGTTACTTTAAGTTGTTTTTATGTGGATGTTTTTGTAACAATGGTGCTACTACCTCTGTTTTTTTTCTCTTATTAATTAATGAGCATCTCATCTTTTTCTATGTATGTTATACTCTTGCGCTTTGTTTTTAGCTATGTTGTATGCACACATGTGGCATGAGTTAACCTTACTGGACTTCTTTTTACATTTACTTGCATCTAATCTTTTTATGATGCCAAAAGGGGGAAGAAAATTGATAGGGGGCACAAAAAGGGGGAACATGCTCTCAGGCTCTCAGGGGAATAAAGTTATTCTGTAGGAAAAATTGTATAGAGATCTAATTCTCATGGGGAACTTCAATTATAAGTTTGTCATCATCAAAAAGGGGTTAATTGAAAAGTTATGTACCTTTTGTATTTTGATGATTTAACAAACTTCATATGAGAACCAGATAGGGAACCTGTTATACATCCTCAAAAGTGCTCAAGAATAACAAGTCACATGTCTGGCACAAGTTCCAACATGATCAGTCAAAGAAACAGCAGAGGGAACAGATGGCTATCAGTTCCTCCGGTGACAGTACAAGTCAACTCCCTACAGCTGTTAAAGTCGCTGCATTGTTTCTCTGCACACGCAACAGTGCAACAGTCACTTTATGGAGCATGCCTTGTACCGAATAATTGCATACATCATCCCAATGACCTCACTTATATATTACCAACATGAGGCAAGGGAACACACATATTTGCAAACCCTAAATCGTTAAGTCTCTCTCTCAAGTGTGTTGCCGCCTCTCATTGACTCCAAGGCTTGAAAAACAAAGTAGCAACAGAACAAAGGACCAGATCTCAGCACTGAGTTTATCATATGTCCTTAGTATTATTGTATCTTTGTTACGTGTTATTTACTTGTAATTCCAACCCAGCTTAGTTAGAAGCTTTCCGTAGGACATCGTTTAAACCTTGTGTTTGTGTTTGGCTAGAGTTAGTCAAAGTGTGAACTTTGTAATAGAGCTATTACAAAGAGGCTTGTAATAGAGTTATTGCAAGTAGGTGAGGGATTAAGAGGTTAATTCCTAGATTACAATAGGTTGTAATCTAAAGTTTGCTCGGTTAGTGAAGTTGAAATCCTACGAGTGTAGGTCATGATTTTTAATCCCGTGAGTTGGGAGTTTTCCACGTAAAATATTGTTGTGTCATTTACTTACTGTTGTATGTGTGTGTTCTATGGGATAGAGAACCAGGTTTTCTATATAGTTTGATGGACTCTAAGTAGGCGTTTGGACATAAGAATTATAAAATTCGAAAAAATGGTGAAAAAAAATTTCAAGTGAAAATGGTATTTGAAATTTAGAGTTGTGTTTGGACATAAATTTCAGTTTGGGTTGTTTTAGAAGTTTTGTGAGTGATTTGAGTGAAAAATTTGAAAAACAGCTTTTTGCAGTTTTTCAAATTTTCGAAAATTTTCAAAATGCATCTTCAAGTGAAAATTGGAAATTTTATGAACAAACGCTGATTTCGAAAAAAAAGTAAAATATTTTTGGAAAAATCTTCCATCAAATTTTATGTCCAAACGGACTCTAAGTTTTCATCGGTAAGGCTAAGTATTGTAAAAAAGTATGATATTTTATAGGTATAGATAAAAGAAGTTAGCATTAAAAGATTAAGTCATATGAAAAACTCAAGTGTTTAGAGTATAGAAGAAGTGTATATTTTGATAATAAATAGTTATTAAACTGACAGAGGGTTAGTTAAAATATGGTTAAGATAGGCAAAAACATGATTACTTAACTGAGCTCAAAATAGAGTTTAAAACTCATCTAAAAAATCTTAGAGTAAAAGATTTCGTGCTGTTTTGAAGAAATTGTCGCAACATAAACGATGTCTCAGAGTTGCTTTAAAACATTTTGGACATTAACGTGTTAAACCAAAATGAGACAAATTGCAGTACACTAAGCTTTCAAAAATATCAACTCAAAAACCTTACTGACAAATAAATAACTAATTTAAGTACCTAAAAGGTAGATTTTTGGGTTAACTAAAGGTCAAGATCCCAAATAAACTTGTCATAGTAATTCTTGGCTGAACAACAATCATGATACAATTAAAGAGAACGTTAGTCGCATAACCAAAACAGAAAGGAAAGGAAACGTTAGTCACATAAAATAGAAAAAATGAAATGAAATAGCCAAGAGCCAAGTAAGCTCCCCAGAAGATTTTTTATTTCCTGTATTTTTTGTTGTATAGAGAAGCAAGGGCGGATTTATAGGTTTAATTATGGGGCACGTAAACTCATGGTCTTTCCGTAAAATTAGATATTTTGTGTATATATTTTCTAAAATTCATACTTTATAATATTTACTGTTCGCATCCATGCTCCAAGAAGGTTGAATGGTGCACTTGATTGAAGGTTAAGTTATTTACCAAGAGGTATAGGGATCGATTCCCATTAAATATATTTTTGTGTCTCTTTTTTTTAGTAGTGCACTCATGTACCAGAAATTCAAGATCCAGCTGAAGTAAAAGTTTGGACACGAGTGAGGATATGCATGACTCTTTGTGGCAGCGACGTCGTTTTGAGTCTCAAAGTGAAACTCTTCAGCCCCGGTGTTCATGTGAAAGAAAAGAAAAGGAATGTGGATTTAGAAGGAGAATTTGATTCTCAACATAGTATTGCTTATACATATGGTGTTGGATCAAACAACTCTTGTCGAATAATCATGTGATATATATGCATTTATGTTGTTCTCTATATTTTGCGGTGCTGTTGCAATTAACAAATTGCATAATATGCTGTTGGATGAAAAACGGGAAATTGCAATTGAATTTGATAAAGGTATAGGTTTTGTCTGGTGTAGCTAGAGGAGTGTTCAGTAGTAGAACGTTTAGTTTGTGTAATGCTTTTGGTAACTGTAGGAACCTTTGCTGGTATGGTTGATCCAGTTTTTTGCTTGATCTTTTGCCTTTAAACCATTGAAAATGAAAATCTAAGCAGGTATTTTTATCAACTTTTTAAATTTTCCAAGGACGTTTTTGATTTTTTTCCTACTTGTATTTCGCAATTAATATATTAGTTTTACTGCTATTGTTATTACTCAATCACTACATTATTTAAATTTTGGTACTTGTTATTGTGTACCAGTTCCACCTCTCTTCAAGCTTGTTCTTTATTTGCCTTCCCAAATTCATCTATAGGGATGAGTTCCATATAATTGCCTTACATGGAGAATATTCTATTTTCTTGAATTTGGACGAACAAATTCCAAATTTTAGTCAACAATTTCAACTATGTAACATTTAACAAATTCTTTGTCGTAGAAGTGTTTTCAAAAGAACAATTTCACGTGCTGATATATGCTGAAGAATTTCACTTTCACCCCAAAATGAGCAAGTTACAAGATTTCAAAAAATATAAGAAGTTCCAGATAGGATAAACTAAATTCGGTAGCTCATATCAACGTCAGAAATACTAAAGTTTAACATAGTGCAGAAGGTCCATCAAATACATTGGCATCATAGATATAACAGTTTGACTACTGATAGCTATAGATGTTTGCTGGTTTGTACAAAAATAAATGTAAATGGCTGCCTGGAAATATACCCGGACTGGATATAATCACACCTCCCCTGCACCATCTTTTCCCAGATTTCTCTTACGTTGATTTCTATATTAAAGATAGAAATGCAAATCTGTAGCAGATTATTCTCTCCATCGGCTGTCTTCTCACTGTGTGAGCAGCTTTGAGTCACATGCCACAATCTTAACGCGGCTAACAGTCTCTTGGCATTCTTCGCTCTTGAACACAGCATCTTGTAAGATAAATGTCCACACATTGTCACAGAATCTGTAGGTATGAAGATGTCCCTGCACCAATAGTTGGGCAAATTCAAAGAATATAACTGAAGCATTTTCATGCTAATAAGCCCCAAGAAACCATAGAAAGAACAACCAAATTCAGTAACAGTTAAAGGAGAGAGAAGACAAATAAAAAGGGTTGAAAGGCCTAACAGACAAAAATCCGTATTTCATTATTTAAAAAAAAAGAGGCCTAACAGACATAAATGCTGGCAAAAGGGCAACATCAAGGGCAGCCCGGTGCACAAGGCATCCCGCGTTCATGCAGGGTCCCGGGAAGAGGGTATGATGTATACAGTCTACCCTAATGCAAGCATTAGTGACTGTTTCCACGGCTTGAACCCGTGACCTATAGATTACACAGAGACAAACTTTACCATTGCTCCAAGGCTTCCCTTCCAAGAGGACAGCATCCTTCACTAATAATTCTGACCATAGTATAGCGAAAATCAAAGAGATCACAAAAGAAAGGAAGGACCTATCAACAGAAGCCCTAGAGCTCAATTTCAAGGTTGCAGAAACTAAACACACAAGATCTCATTCCACAACTAATGAAATGTGAGCACCTTCTTGAACACTTTTTTTTTATGATACCTTGTTGAACACCTATCCCACTTGCAGGAACAGTCATGCATATTTTAGCATCCAACCAAATGTTGTTCTTGATATATATATCACCTCCAACAGACCGAAAAGTGTGACCTAGAGGTCAACTGTTAATGAAGCTAGAATGAAGACCATGGAAGAATACGATCAAATCCAAATTGAGACCTAAGAAGCTAAGTGATTAATCCTATTGCCTAACCCTTGTGGGTAGAGTTACCTAATACCTGTATTAGTAAGAGGTTGTAGGTACCAAGTGGAATAGTCCAGGCGCGTAAGTTGGCCCAAACACTACCAACTAAGCTATAAGCTAATTACAAAATTAGCACGGAAAGGATGACCAATATCCCTATGCCAAATAGTTGACATCCAAATGTTAATGTTAAAGTTCTATCCTATTCCCCAGAGGAGTAGGAGTTAGTTAGAGTAGGAGTTAGTTAGTGTCTGGCTGGACTCTGGTGAAAGGCAATCGCTTTTCCACTGCTTGTGCATACTTCAATCAATTATTCTCAAGTTGTGCAATAGCTTTCTAGTCGAAAATTTGTAAGGCAGCCCTCATGGTAAGTGGAAAGACGTTGGGTTACAAACAGGGGCGGATTTAGGGGGGCAGATCGCCGAAAAATTACACTGTATATATAAGGCAAAATCTGTTTTTTACTTCTATATATTATGTTTTGAATCCCCTTGACACGGCCCAAAAGCATAGCTTAGTGGTCAAGGGGGTTCAAAACCTTTGTAAGGTCTTTAGTTCAATTCCCACTAGTTACAATTTTTTTAACTTTTTTTCTTTTTTGAACCCCCTTGGCGGAAATCCTGCCTCCGCCACTGGTTACAAAGATAATAGAATAAACAAGGGAGTGGAATGCATACAGGAATCGAGATAAAGAGAAAAATCAGAGTCTACATATAAACTTACTTTGTAAAATCAACCTGAAAGGAGGTGGTCTCTTATGCTTCAGGTTCAACCACAGCTTTTATTGTAACAGTTGTATAATAATCAAAGCAGTATGACTTGAGCCTTATTGTGATAGTTGTCAAGTCAAAGGCTGTTGTGCAATTTGTGATTTAAAATTAGCGATAACTTCAAGTCTTCCCTCATGTCTTTCTTGTCATCAAGAAGGATCAGACAGTTAATCACTTTATTTCGAGTAAAGTACCAGATCTTGAAAGATTGCTGTATTTTAGTGGATTAAGTTATTTATATAATTTGCTCTTCTTATAGGAAAGCACTCTTCAGAATCTGTTAAAATTTACAACAGTTTTTCTTTTAATTCAAGCTCAACTACTGAGCAATCATCCACCATACCTACTACCTTCAAAGACATCAACTGAAAGACTTCTCTGCTCATTTAACCACTTTAAGATACCTACCCCATTGAGTTGGATTTTCATGACTCCTGACGGTCAGGAGACACAATTTGGGTATACTACCTACCTATATGCTGTAGATGTCTATTGTAAAGAATAAGCAAATCAATAAAATCAGCCTCCTCGCTCTGATTGCAATCACTTGGCAATATGAAGATAACTAAACTCTACTCCTAGATGTTTACGATGTCAGTCATATCATATAAGACGGAAAAATATAGCAACAAATCATCTATCCTCTTCAAATCTTTTTGTTTTTTTCCTAAAGGAGAATGATAAGCTTCAGTCAGATGGATTAGAACGAGCATGATTCAAGTGGAAGACCTCAAGTTTTGCAACTGCAATACTTATGAGGTCCATTCTCAAATGTTCTTAGACAAAGAAAGCGTAAAATATATGTACTTGATCTATTGATAATATAAAAAGGAAAGGAAAAGATCTGCAAGTGAATGCTATGTCTCAACAGTAATATGCTAGATATCAACACAGCACACAAATCCAGCAGGATGCAGTCAACCAAAAGTTGCTTCTAAGTTAACAATTTTGGGGCGGGAACTTTATCCACCGAGTTTTGAACCATGCGCCAGCTTACACTCAGGGATTTCTCGGTAATCAAGAAAAAAAAGGTCAGCCTTATACTCTTTTTGGTTTTTTTCTAGAACAACGTTATTCAAATTCATTGATGGTGTTAAGAATGAGAGGAACCAGCTGATATCCTAAATTTTCAACTAATGAGACACAAACATTTCAATTTATGGTGAAACTATTTGAGATGCCAAAGATATCTTAACAGAAAACAAGCCAATAACCCATACCAACATAAGTGAGGTTTAGAGAAATGTTGCTCATTGGTAGATAATGTCCCATGTTCTACTGTATATCTTAATTCGAGTCCTGGCCAAGTGGGGAATATTGGACAATACCCC
>AWOL01S0004139.1:59960-80054 GCA_000715115.1 Nicotiana otophora
CCCCAACCAAAAAAAAGGAAACCTAACCAGCAAAACAGAGCTTTCGCTTGTTCCTGAGATAATTTCTCATAAGGCAGATACATATAAAAGCTAACGAAAGAGGTTATTAAGTGTATGATTACCACCTGGAAAAATAGAAGGAAATTATTATGAACAGCCAAAATGAATAAGTTCTAAAAAAAGAAATTTTGCATGATTAGAATAAAAGAAGATAAAACTTTACATAGTCATTTTGAGCATTTAACCGCAGTCCTGCAGAAGACATTGTTTCTCTTATAACAATTTTTTTCCCTCTGTGTCCCCCCGTACAGCAGAGCAACCACCTATGAAGAATAACCATACATACATATATCAATATATACATATATGATGAGAGAGAGAGAGAGAGAGAGAGAGAGAGAGAGAGAGAAAGAGAAAGGTACCAGTGTGGTATGAATCTGAATATGCTTCAAGATTTGAAAAAAGAAATGTTGAACTGCCTTTGGTTATTTATAGGTTTGTAGGAGAGGAGAGTGATGCATATTTAACAGCATCTCCTAATAGCTGCACAGTCCCATCAGACATTAGTAATAATAATATGAAGTAGTACTATGAATTATGAACACCATTAACACATGTCATAACTGTAGTCTCAGCAGCCAAAGCCAGAAATTTGAATTCAAAAAACGTCAAAGTAACACATCTAATGCTTTAACCTATGTTATACTATATGTTTTTATCCATTTTACATGCGTAATTTTCTGGACAAAGCAAATTCAATGAACCCCTTTACTAAAAGTAGCTACGTCTCACAGTGTATTAACCTGAATAAATTTTTTATATTATCAAGTTAAATTGACCTACAGAATGACAAATAGTTCCTTATAGCAAATCTAATATAATAAGCTAAAAGATAGAATAATAATTTACTTAATCCAATAAAATTACTAATACTGCAAATATATAAAAATTAAACCCAATTTAAAAAACTGATAATTAATGCAAGTGTTCACGAGTGGAAAATATTGAAAAGCATAATAGTACGAATGCTTAACGTAGAAGAGATAATTCTGATATCTCTGTCTCAAAAAGACAGGCAGAAAAAGTGACATGGTTTGGTTCGATCGTGACATTCTGTCGTATGTTTCCCTCATTACATCTCTCAATTACAAAAATCTGTCAATCTTGTTCCATTCTCTCTTCCTCTTTTTTGTTTCTTTTTCTTTTACCAACTTGTTGCACGTTGTGTTCTGTCTATTCGATTGTTCTAGGTGGGTTAATTTCACTTAGGTCATTGAACTATCTTTCAATTTCACTAAAATTATATAATTATTTTTTATCACTTAAAAGTAATTAAACTTTATCACTGTCACTTAAAAGTTATTTTGCCTCAAACTCCTACCATAAATATGATATGCCATTAAATTTTATGATAAAATTCCAAAAATAAATGTCACATAAGCTAATATGGGTCATACCCATTTTAGATCCATTTATTCTTTAATGTGATTTGATCCATAATCCAAATGAGTTTGGATAAAAAAAATATTAAATCCACATTAGTTTAAAATGCTACAAAGTTTTGTCTTTTCTGTCGCAACACATTCATAATTATTCTATACTAAAATAATCTATGCTAGAAAATTCTTATCTTATTTGTATGCCCCATCCGAGTCATTCATAATTATTCTATACTAAAATAATCTAATGCTAGAAAATTCTTATTTTGTTTGTATGCCCAATCCGAGTCATTTTGAAATATTATTGTATACAATAGTATTTTAGCTTCAGTAGAGTTATAAAATGACTCAGATGAGGCATACAAACAAGATAAGAATTTTTTATCGTAGATTATTTTAGTATAAAATAATTATGAATGTGCTGTGACAGAAAAAATAAAACTTTGTAGTATAGGATAATCATTTTAAACTAATGTGGAATTAATATGTTTTTTTATCAAAACTCATTTGGATTATGGATCAAATCACATTAAAGAATAAATGGATCTAAAATGGGTATGACCCATATTAGCTTATGTTGCATTTATTTTTGGATTTTTATCATAAAATTTAATGCCATATCATATTTATGGTAGGGGTTTGAGGCAAAATGACTTTTAAGTGATAATGATAAAGTTTAGTTACTTTTAAGTGACAAAAAATAGTTATATGACTTTAGTGAAATTGAAAGATAGTCCAATAACCATAAGTAAAATTAACCAAAACTTTATGGTTTTCTTTTTCAACTTTCGAGTAGTTCCCAATTCTGTCTTTTCTTCGTTTTCTTTTTTTGGCTCACTCCTAAAACAGTAGTAATATAACTCATCCATCCAAGAACTAAGATAAAAAGGAAATGTTGGTAATAATGACATTTTCATTATGAGAAGTCTTATAAGTTGTTTATGTTAAATATAAGTTTTAATGATGAAAATTACATATTGCTATGGTGCAGGATCACGAGGGATAAAAAAAAGGACTCAAGAAGCCCTATCATTCGAGTATGGAAGAAGTAAAGAAAATTAAGGAAAAAATCTCTCAACGGAAGTAAGTAAGGAAGGAGAATGATGGAAACTCAAGAAGCAAAGGAAAGAAAAAGTATCAAAGATTAGAGACGAAAAAGGAACAAGTAGTGGAAATCCGAAAGAAGAATCAATCAATGATTTGATAGCAGATTGACAGAGAATATTATAGGAAGGTCCCAAATTAAAGAAAAACGAGATTGCGAAGCTCTGTACTTGAGATTCCTCGATCAAAGGCAGGTCGTTAAAGCCCGGAATCCAGGGATCTAACTTTGAACACTCAAATAACAGAAAGATCTCCTTAGCAGAAGAAAAGTCCATCAAGGCCATAAGTCAAGGAAAATCAACGGAAACTTCACTTTATTCTTGGAAAGAATTAGTCTTCCACTAAGAAACAGCCTCTCTACCCCTTCGGGGTAAGGATAAGGTTTGCGTACATTCTACCCTCTCCAGACCCCACTGGTGGGATTCTACTGGGTTGTTGTTGTAATCAGTCTACGATTTCTTTCAAGGATCAACTTCATTAGGTCTGTAATCTCTCAAGATTCACGTCAATCAAGAGTCAAGAAGGCTTCACAAAGTATATATACATTTGTACCAAGCTTGAAGCATATATACTTTGAACGAACCACCATCACTTTTTTTGTTCTATTTCAAACAAGCATTGTAGTTCTCTTTAGATCTGTTGTGTAATTAGTGAGAGAAGAAAAATAAATCAACACTGGCGAGGCATTGTATCAAGAAGAGAGAAGTGACATAGTGACTAAGCTGTTGGTGTAAAGCTACATCAACTCTCTTATAATCGAGAAACTTCAAATACTGAAAGAGAGCACCTTTGCAACCCAAAGGGACTGGACATAGGATTCACATTGAATCTGAACTAGTATAAAAATTCCGGTGTCTTTAATTCCTACACTTTACTTCTGCTTTACTTTTATTATGTTCTTATCTTCAGTCAACTAATTGGTAAACTAGTCAACTACATAGAATACAAAAATAAAAATCGACAATTCATCCTCCCCCCCTCTTGTACTTTCAATTGGTATTAAAGCAAGTCTCACATTTTTTGTCTTTTACTTAACAGCTAGTGAGAAAAGATCATATCAAACCAAGTAATGATTGGAGCACTCTTTCAAGAAGGGACATCGCAAGTAAGGCCACCATACTTCAATGGACAACATTTCTCCCACTGAAAAGTATGCATGGAAATTTATGCAAAATCCTATGATATCAAAGCATGGCATGTCATAAAAAGGGGAACTATCCACTGCCAGCAGCAGCTCAACCACCGGCTGATCCTGAAGTTATAGATGAATACACAGACGAGCAAATAGTTGTCGTTCAAGTTAATGCTAAGGCACGAATCTTGCTCTATAATGCTATAAGTAGAGAAGAGTGTGAGAAAATTTCAAACTGTGATACTTCCAAAGAAATGTGGGACAAACTGAAAGTTACTTATAAAGAAATCAGCAAAGTGAAAAAAACTCGGATAAATATATTGGTTCATGATTATGAACTCTTCCAGATAAAAGAAGGAGAAGCCATTAAAGAAATGTTTGCAAGATTTAGCAAAATCATTGGCGATCTGAAAGCCTTTGGTAAACCCTACTCAAGTGGTGATCAAGTTCGAAAAATATAACGACCCGATCGATCGTTTTGAGTATTATAACCTCGTTTCCCTATTTACTACTCAAATTGGGCTTTACAGTTGTTGTGTGACTTGCCGGGGCAATTGGTTCGGGTCCGATGAGGTTTTGGAATGAATTGAAATACTTAGTTCTAAGATTTAAAACTTAAGTTAAAATAGTGACTGGATGTCGACTTTTATGTAAACGACCTCGAAATTTAATTAGGATAATTCCAATAGCTCTATATGGTGATTTTGGACTTAGGAGCGTGTTCGAAAAATTATTTGGAGGTCCGTAGTGGAATTAGGCTTGAAATGCCGAAAGTTGAATTTTTAGAAAGTTTGACCGGGGAATTAATTTTTTGATATCGAGGTCGGAATCCGATTCTGGAAATTTGAATAGCTTCGTTATGTCATTTATGACTTGTGTGAAACATTTGAAGTCATTCCAGATTGATTTGATGTATTTCGGCACAAGATATAGAATTTGAAAGTTCAAAGTTCATTAGGCTTGAATTGAGGTGCAATTCGTAGTTTTAGTGTTGTTTGATGTGATTCGAGGCTTCGACTAAGTTCGTATGATGTTTTAGGACTTGTTGGTATAATTGGTTGAGGTCCCGAGGGGGCTCGGGTGAGTTTCGGGGTAGTTTCAGACCATTTCTAGGTCATTTTTAGTTGCTGGTTTTTGCCTACAGAGGTGTGCACCACGATCGCGAACATTGGGTCGCGTTTAACAGCAGTTTGGAACCTTGTGAATCGCGATCGCGAAAGCTCTTTCGCGATCGCGTAGAACAAAATCTCTGCTGCACTGACCCAATTTTGGAAGCTTACATCTCGCAATCTATAAGAAATTTGGAGATGATACAAAAATGAAAGTTGTAGCTCTTGATATCTAGTTTTCAGAAATGTAAACTATTATCATTTGGAGTTGTGTATAAAAGGTTGTAGTGGATACACTCTAGGCTGTCTGGGAAGAATTTGGAAATCTCTATTGCATAGGGCTGACTTTGGAAGCTTATATCTAATAATCTATAAGGAATTGGGAGATGAGAAACAAATGAAAGTTATATCCCTTGGTATCTAGTTTTCAGAAAGTTAAACCAATTGCAATTTGGAGTTTTGTACAAAACGTTATGATCATTATACTAGAAGTTGTATGGAAGAGTTGGGGAGTTTGTTCTTCGCAATCGCGAAGCATTTTCCGCGATCGCGAAGAGCAAATTTGGGATTGAAATTTTTTGTGCTTCGCAATCGCGAAAAGTAAATGCCTGGGCAGAAGATATATTTTGAGGTTTCGGTCATTTTAACATATTTGGAGCTATGGAGCTCGGATTGAAGCGATGTTTGAGGCGATTTTCATCATATGGATTGGGGTAAGTGATTCTAACTCGGTTTTGGTTAAATTACACGAATCTAATATTATTTTTATCAATAAATTAGTGTTTTGGGTTGAAAATAGTAGAAAAGTTCATAGACTTTAATTGAGGATTTGAAAGCCGAGTTGTGGTCGGATTTGAGTAATTTTGGTATGGTTGAACTCGCGGTTGAATGGGGGTTCAGATTTTGTGAGTTTTATTGGATTCTGAGACGTGGGCCCCACGGGTGATTTTTGGGGCGTAATTTCAGATTTTTGAAAAATATTAATATTTTGATATGGAATTAATTCCTATAATTTTTGTGAGATGAATCAAATTAATTATAACTAGATTCGAGCCGTTTGGAAGTTGATACGCACAGAATAGAATTTCTGGAGCATTGCTTAGCTTGCTCGACATTGGATTTGGCTTGTTCGAGGTAAGTAACTCTTCTAATCTTGGAGTTGAGGGTCTGAACCCTGAATATATGTATTTCGTGAATTGTTGGGAGGTGACGCACGTGCTAGGTGACAGGCGTGTGGGCGTGCACTACAGAAATTGTGACATAATTGTTTATATGGAATTTTGTAGTTAAATGATCTTGGTATTTTCCATGCGATTTTATGAGTTAAAGAAATTGAGCTGAAAAGCATATTAAAAATCATGTTGAGGCTATGTGTCAGTATTATTGGGACCCACAGAGGTCATATTATTGTGAAATATTTATTTTAAATTGAAAATCATACTCAGTCATATTCATTTCATTGCATATCATATCTCAGTCTCTGTTGTTATTTATTGATACATCATATCATCATTTTGGGCCATTCTCATGACATTGGGAGCCCATGAAAGAGAGATTGGAAAGATTGATGACTGAGGGAGGCCGGGAGACTGATTGTGAGGATATTTTTGGAATCGGGCTGCATGCCGCAGCAGGCCATGTTGGCTTTATAGATATTATTATAGCACGTGAGTTGGCCGTGTGGATCCAGATAATATTATAGCACATGAGTTGGCCATGCGGATCCAGATATTATTATAGTACGTGAGTTATCCGTGCAACACGTGAGTTGTCCATGCGGATCCGGATATCATATTATAGCACATGAGTTGTTCGTGCAGCACGTGAGTTGTCTGTGCTTATAGCGCTTGGGCTGTAGGAGCCCCTCATGAGTCTGTACACACCCCAAGTGAACTATAAATAGGGATTGGGTTGCACGTCGCAGCAGGTATTGTATAGCGCTGAGTAATTGAGTGTTCTGAGCATAGTGAGAGAGAATGCGAGACAGTGAGATTGAGTACTCTGAGAGTGTGAGTACATGAGTACAATCTCTGAGATACATTACATTGACACACATGACATATATGCATAGAGATGTATTTTTCTCATGTTGTACGGTGTCACATTATTCATGATTTCTCACATATGTTGACAGATGAGCATAGTGATGTATTTGTTTTACACTGGTTATCTGGAAAGAAAATGAGATATTTTATTTATTATTGAAAGGATTTTGGAAAAAATTCTGGTTTCAAACATATTCACATTTTTGGTAACTTTGGCAAAAGATTTGGATTTTCACTAATGTACTTAAAAGGAAGAACTATTATTGCTGAAATTATGAGGTGACTGAGCATTTTATCCCTGAGTTACTTCTGGTATTAATTACTTTATGTTGTTATGTATTGTTGTGGACTATTGGTTTTGGACCCGACCTTGGTGGAAGCTCGTCACTACTTTCAACCTACGGCTAGGTTTGTTACTTACTCAGTACATGGGATCGGTTGTACTGATACTACACTTTTGCACATTTCGTGCAGATGTTGGCTGTTGTTGTTGTTGTGCTCGATGGTTGCGGGATTTGAAGATGTACCTGCGTTCCTGTTGTAGCTGTCTCTTATTCAGGGTAGTCTTAGATTTATAAAAAGCTCTGTTTAAGTATTATTCAAACAGACTATGTATTTATTTCATTTCCGCTTTGTATACTCTATTCTTAGAAGCTCATGATTTGTACTACCAGTTCTTAGGGATTGTATAAGATTAAGATCTTTATTCACTTAAATTGCTTTAATAACTATTATTGGAATTGAATAATTGAAAGTTGGCTTACCTAGAGTATTGGGTTAGGTTCCATCACGACTAGTTGGATATTGGGTCGTGACAAGGTGGTATCAGAGCTCTAGGTTCATAGGTTCTACAAGTCATGAGAAAGTATCTAGTAGAGTCTTGCGGATCGGTATGATGACGTCCATACTTATCTTCGAGAGGCTACAGGGCATTTAGGATATATATTTTCCATCTTTCTTTCCTTATCGTGCGGAATTGATTCATCTTGAAATATAACTCTTTGAATTCCTTCCACGTATTCGTATGCGCACATGAGCGCTCGGTATCAGCTGTGCATTGCCGGCTTGTGATTTTATGAACGAGATTCAAGATGTGTATTTTGTATTTTGGTGATGAGCCAGTCTGGAGGACTTGAGGCCAGGTTTAAAACACAGCTTAAGCTCGGTAGCTTCAGTTGTAACATGTACAATTGGACTCATATGTCCGGTAATAACCCTGCAGTGGAATTTATGGATCGATGAGCGATGGAATGGCTTTGTGATGAGTATGATGTAACTGCGGAATATATTAAGACGATTTGAATGTGATGAGAAGTATTTCCTTGAAATGTAAAGAAAGGCCATTGGGTGCTTGATTTTCGTTTTGATGTGATGTACAGTCTCGAGTAATGAATGTTTTGAAGGATCTTTCACGTTGTTAAATTGTGGGATAAATTAAATTTCCATGTCTTGTTTATGAGTTTGGACTCAGAAAGATTAAGTGATTGCATAGTAATTGTGGTTGCGAAAGGGTATAACAAGATACCAAATTGAGGCTGAGCATGTAGGTTATCTCCTGCAGAGTAATCTACGTAGGTGTGTTCCTTATAATGTTGAGTGAAGAGTTTCTTTTCTATCAGCAGAGGGTATGTGTTGAGATTTGTATTTGAATCTGGTTGAGAAAGTTGAATTGACTGTCAAGAGAAATAAACGCATGCTTAGCGGATGATTGGGGTATTTTATGGTTGTTGTTGCATGAGTTGTTGAACTCACTGTAGTATCCTGGCAGTAATACGGTATGGGAGTTGTGATTTATTGAATGAAATGATTTATGGCTTTGAGCCAAGTGGGGGAGCCTACTATTGATAATTCAATTTCATGATTATATGTAAAGGTTTAGTTTTGGGCTGAGGCATATTGGTGGGTTAGTTATGACTTGCAGAAGTTGAGATCGATAATGACTCGAATAAGGAAATTCCTGGATACGGGTTATATTGCACTTATGAGTATATGAAAATCGTGGGATGAGTGAGTTGTTATGGGTGAATGATGTAGTGTGCACGGAGTATGAATTTGATAGGTGGTGTTAAAGTAGAGTTACTTCTTTGAGTGTTGTTGTGCTAATGGGGCACGTGTCTTTTGGCCCATTTGGGAGGTGCAATTAAATTTGAGCAAAGTGGGTGACTCCCGAGAAAACTCTAGTGGGTACGAGAATTATATTTAGCAATTGAGAACGTTTTCGTACTTGCGTATGGTTAAAATCTGAGATTTTCGTTTGATGGTGCCTGGACTTGCGGGAATTCTGTATAACTATGGATTCTACACTTTTATATAAGGAAGGTAAGAAGAACAATTTCAAATTCACATAAGGTATTCTCAGAGTAAGGGTTACAGTTGTAGTAGTTTTAAAGGTGCTTAAGAAGAGTACAATTGCATATGGGCCATAGGGCGTTGTGGTTCTATGTTAGGTTGTGGGGTGAGTTGTGGTTAAAGATCGTGGTGTTTTAGCAAGGACGAGTATCAAATTGGAGGCAAATTCGGAAAGGACTCGGAGAAATAGGACAACTGGTAGTAGGCTGGACCAGTATAGTAATGGTAGAATCGGTCCTTTGGGTAATTATGACGTGGTAAGACTTTACAGATGTTTTGGTGGCAATATTCTTGGGTTTGGTGACCTGCATGGCTTGGTTGAGTTGGAGAGATTCGGTCCTGATGGCTTAGTTGTGGAAATGGATTCCAAAGTATTCTTGATGGTTTCTACCGGTGTGGAGAACGTGTTGTGTATTGTGATTTCCTCTTGGAAAGAAGCAAGAGAAAGGTTTCTAACTAAAAGGGTATGTAAATTATTGGTGACTCAAAGTTGATAATGGGATTCTTGTGCTTGTCACATGACGACATGATAGATGTGGTGTGTTGTTTGAGATTAAGGTTGGCGTGTGTAAGGTCATGGTTTGGCTTTGAAAGGGAGGTCATAAATTCTTAGAGTGCATAAACAGTTTTCGATGTTTAGATGAATGCTATAACTATTTGGTATTGCATGAGTAGAGTGTACATTTCATAAGGCACACTATGTTTTGAATTAAGGATATTTCATAAGTATTGCAGCATTTTCCTGGTTGATCGACTGTTGATGTTCAAATTTTTCCTTGTGGCACAGAATAATTTTAGAAATATTCCTCGTGGGATGATCGTGTATGAGAGATGTGTTAGATATTCGGGCGGTGGAGATGGGACCAGAAATGGTGGTGCGTGTGTTCTATGGGTTTGGAGACTAGGAGTTGCGAGGAACAAATTATTTCATGGTTGTGGACTGTGAAGTTGTGGTCGGAGCTAGCCAGATGATAGAATGTATTATGATTTAGTCATTATGGATTTTCGGAGGGATTTTTATCTATTTGTGGGTAACCAGAGTGATTTGGGGGTCCATTGATAGGCCAAATTAGGATGTGTATTCTATACCGAGCCGGGATAGTTGGCTCCATACTGCTATTGTTGAGGGGCGTGCCATTCGGTTGATGTTGAACTTATTTGTGTTCTGAAATGATCTGTGAGTTACTCCTTTATGATACGATGAGTTGTGATTCATTGGTTATGTGCACACATGGTGCGGTTTTTATTGGGGGCCTTATGGCGGAATTTGAACAATATGAGCATTTGAGTACATTTGAATTGTTGCGTATGGGTGCACAGATGGCACGGGTTGTGGCTCTGAGTTATATTGGCGCGACATATCTGTAGAATAGATGTGTTTAGTAAAATAAGGTCATTGGACCTGGAATGGATACTATCATGTTTGAAACGGTATATTCGGGAGGATAATATTGAAATTCGACTTAGAAAGTGATTATGGTTCTGGTTGGGGCGAGAGATCTCCATGACTTGTTGATCTGATAAGGGGTCCTGATATTTCTGCGTGTTTCTTTTATTATCAATAGTGTACGAAGGTTTTGGGATGAAGTTTGGTTCGATATGGGGTTTAATATTAGTACTTGGTTGGTTTTGGAGTAGTTACTGTGATCAGGAATGGTGCTACGAGCATGCGAGTTATGTAATATGCTGGGTGATTATATACGTGGTTATAGTTATAGCACGATGCAGCTTGTTTGGACTTATACAGTGTGTAGATGTGAGATTCAGGTCTTGAAAAGAATTTTGGATATTAGAAATTTTGCATCATGGGTTTTGGGCTAAGGTTAAATTAACGATTTTCAGTTATATTGTGTGGTCAGGCCTATATAGAATAGGGTGACGTGAGATCACCCCGAGTACATATGTGGTAAGATGAAACAGTGATTTGATGGCTTAGAAACAACTCTTGGCACGTTCGAGGACGGACATATGTTTAAATGGGGGAGAATGTAACGACCCGACCGGTCGTTTTGAGTATTACAATCATGTTTCCCCATTTACTACTCAAATTGGGCTTTACAGTTATTGTGTAACTTGCCGGGGCAATTGGTTCGAGTCCGGTGAGGTTTTGGAATGAATTGGAACACTTAGTTCCAAGGTTTAAAGCTTAAGTTAAAATAGTGACCGGATATCGACTTATGTGTAAACGACCTCGGAATTTAATTCTGATAATTCCAATAGCTCCTTATGGTGATCTTGGACTTAGGAGCATGTCCGAAAAATTATTTGGAGGTCCGTAGTGGAATTAGGCTTGAAATGCCGAAAGTTGAATTTTTGGGAAGTTTGACCGAGCAGTTGACTTTTTGATATCGAGGTCAGACTCCGATTCTGGAAATTGGAATAGCTTCGTTCTGTCATTTATGACTTGTGTGCAAAATTTTAAGTCATTCCGGATTGATTTGATGTATTTCGGCACAAGATATAGAATTTAAAAGTTCAAAGTTCATTAGGCTTGAATTGAGGTGCAATTCGTAGTTTTAGCGTTGTTTGATGTGATTCGAGGCTTCGACTAAGTTCGTATGATATTTTAGGACTTGTTGGTATAATTGGTTGAGGTCCCGAAGTGGCTCGGGTGAGTTTCGGGGTGGTTCCAGACCATTTCTAGGCCATTTTTAGTTGCTGGTTTCTGCCTACAGAGGTGTGCATTGCGATCGCGAACATTGGGTCGCGTTCGCGAAGAGCAAACAACAGTTTGGAACCTTGTGAATCGCGGAAGCTCTTTCGCGATCGCATAGAACAAAATCTCTACTGCACTGACCCGATTTTGGAAGCTTACATCTCGCAATCTATAAGGAATTTGGAGATGATCCAAAAATGAAAGTTGTAGCTCTTGATGTCTAGTTTTCAGAAATGTAAACCATTGTCATTTGGAGTTGTGTATAAAAAGTTGTGGTAGATACACTATAGGCTATCTGGGAAAAATTTGGAGATCTCTGTTGCATAGGGCTGACTTTGGAAGCTTATATCTAACAATCTATAAGGAATTGGGAGATGAGAAACAAATGAAAGTTATGGCCCTTTGTGTCTAGTTTTCAGAAAGTTAAACTAATTTTCAATTTGGAGTTTTGTACAAAACGTTATGACCATTAAACTAGAGGCTGTCTGAAAGAGTTGGGGAGTTTGTTCTCTGCGATCGTGAAGAGCAATTTTGGGGCTGAAAAGTTTTGTGCTTCGCGATCGCTAAGCATTTTCCGCGATCACGAAGAGTAAATGCTTGGACAAAAGATATATTTCGAGGTTTCGTCCATTTTAACATATTTGGAGCTATGGAGCTCGGATTGAAGCGATTTTTGAGGCGATTTTCACCATATGGATTGTAAGTGATTCTAACTCGGTTTTGGTTAAATTACACGAATCTATTATTGTCTTTGTCAACAAATTAGTGTTTTGGGTTGAAAATAGTAGAAACAATCATAGACTTTAATTGAGGATTTGAAGGGCGAGTTGTGGTCGGATTTGAGTAATTTTGATATGGTTGGACTCGTAATTGAATGGAGGTTCGGATTTTATAAGTTTTATCGGATTCCGAGATGTGGGCCCCACAGGTGTTTTTTGGGGCGTAATTTTGGATTTTTGGAAAATATTAATATTTTGATATGGAATTAATTCCTATAATTTTTGGGAGCTGAATCAAATTAATTGTGACTAGATTCGAGCCGTTTGGAAGTTGATACACGCATAATGAAATTTCTGGAGCATTGCTTAGCTTGCTCGACATTGGATTTGACTTGTTCGAGGTAAGTAACTCTTCTAATCTTGAAGTTAAGGGTATGAACCCTGAATATATGTATTTCGTGAATTGTTGGGAGGTGACGCACATGCTAGGTGACGGGCGTGTGGGCGTGCACTATAGAAATTGTGACATAATTATTTCTGTGGAATTTTGTAGTTAAATGATATTGGCATTATCCATACGATTTTATGAGTTAAAGAAATTGAGCTGAAAAGCATATTAAAAATCATGTTGAGGCTATGTGCTAGTATTATTGGAACCCACAGAGGTCATATTGTTGTGAAATATTTATTTTAAATTGAAACTTCATACTCAGTCATATTCATTTTATTGCATATCATATCTCAGTCTCTGTGGCTATTTGTTGATACATCATATTATCATTTTGGTCCATTCTCATGACATTGTGAGCCCATAAAAGAGAGACTGGAGAGATTGATGACCGAGGGAGGCCGAGGGTCTAATTGTGAGGATATTTTTGGGATCGGACTGCACGCTGCAACAAGTCATGTTGGCTTTATATATATTATTATAGCACATGAGTTGACCGTGCGGATCCAGATATTATTATAGCACATGAGTTGGCCGTGCGGATTCAGAAATTATTATAGCACGTGAGTTGTCCGTGCAACACGTGAGTTGTCCGTGCAACACGTGAGTTGTCCGTGCGGATCTGAATATGATATTATAGCACATGAGTTATCCGTGCTTATAGCGCTTGGGTTGTAGGAGCCCCTCATGAGTCTGTACACACCCCCAGTGAACTATAAACTGGGATCGAGCTGCACGCCACAGCAGGTATTATATAGCGCTGAGTGATTGAGTGTGCTGAGTATAGTGAGAGAGAATGCGAGACAGTGAGATTGAGTACTCTGAGAGTATGAGTACATGAGTACAATCTCTGAGATACATTGCATTTACATACACACATGACATATATGCATAGAGATGTATTTTTCACATGTTGTACTGTATCACATTATTTATGATTTCTCACACATGTTGACAGATGAACATAGTGATATATTTGTTTTACAATGGTTATCTGGAAAGCAAATGAGATATTTTATTTATTATTGAAAGGATTTTGGAAAATATTCTGTTTTCAAACTTATTCACATTTTTGGTAACTTTGGCAAAAGATTTGGATTTTCACTAATGTACTTGAAAGGAAGAACTATTATTGCTGAAATCATGAGGTGACTGAGCATTTTATCCCTGAGTTACTTCTGGTATTAATTGCTTTATGTTGTTATGGATTGTTGTGGACTATTGGTTTTGGACCCGACCTTGGTGGAAGCACGTCACTACTTTCAACCTACGGCTAGGTTTGTTACTTACTTAGTACATGGGGTCGGTTGTACTGATACTACACTTCTGCATATTTCGTGCAGATGTTGGATGTTGTTGTTGCTGTGCTCGATGGTTGCGGGATTTGAAGATGTACCTGTGTTCCTGTGTAGCTGCCTCTTGTTCAGGGTAGCCTTAGATTTATAAAAAGCTCTGTTTAAGTATTATTCAAACAGACTATGTATTTATTTCATTTCCGCTTTGTATACTCTATTCTTAGAAGCTTATGATTTGTACTACCAGTTCTTGGGGATTGTATAAGATTAAGATCTTTATTCACTTAAATTGCTTTAATAAATATTATTGGAATTAGATAATTGAAAGTTGGCTTACCTAGCGGGTTGGGTTAGGTGNGTCATGTTGGCTTTATATATATTATTATAGCACATGAGTTGACCGTGCGGATCCAGATATTATTATAGCACATGAGTTGGCCGTGCGGATTCAGAAATTATTATAGCACGTGAGTTGTCCGTGCAACACGTGAGTTGTCCGTGCGGATCTGAATATGATATTATAGCACATGAGTTATCCGTGCTTATAGCGCTTGGGTTGTAGGAGCCCCTCATGAGTCTGTACACACCCCCAGTGAACTATAAACTGGGATCGAGCTGCACGCCACAGCAGGTATTATATAGCGCTGAGTGATTGAGTGTGCTGAGTATAGTGAGAGAGAATGCGAGACAGTGAGATTGAGTACTCTGAGAGTATGAGTACATGAGTACAATCTCTGAGATACATTGCATTTACATACACACATGACATATATGCATAGAGATGTATTTTTCACATGTTGTACTGTATCACATTATTTATGATTTCTCACACATGTTGACAGATGAACATAGTGATATATTTGTTTTACAATGGTTATCTGGAAAGCAAATGAGATATTTTATTTATTATTGAAAGGATTTTGGAAAATATTCTGTTTTCAAACTTATTCACATTTTTGGTAACTTTGGCAAAAGATTTGGATTTTCACTAATGTACTTGAAAGGAAGAACTATTATTGCTGAAATCATGAGGTGACTGAGCATTTTATCCCTGAGTTACTTCTGGTATTAATTGCTTTATGTTGTTATGGATTGTTGTGGACTATTGGTTTTGGACCCGACCTTGGTGGAAGCACGTCACTACTTTCAACCTACGGCTAGGTTTGTTACTTACTTAGTACATGGGGTCGGTTGTACTGATACTACACTTCTGCATATTTCGTGCAGATGTTGGATGTTGTTGTTGCTGTGCTCGATGGTTGCGGGATTTGAAGATGTACCTGTGTTCCTGTGTAGCTGCCTCTTGTTCAGGGTAGCCTTAGATTTATAAAAAGCTCTGTTTAAGTATTATTCAAACAGACTATGTATTTATTTCATTTCCGCTTTGTATACTCTATTCTTAGAAGCTTATGATTTGTACTACCAGTTCTTGGGGATTGTATAAGATTAAGATCTTTATTCACTTAAATTGCTTTAATAAATATTATTGGAATTAGATAATTGAAAGTTGGCTTACCTAGCGGGTTGGGTTAGGTGCCATCACGACTAGTTGAATTTTGGGTCATGACAAAAAATCCTAAGAAGTTTTCCTACCACATGGAAGAAAAAACTAGTGGCACTCGAATCCCAAGATCTAAACAAACTTTCATATGATGAACTACGAGGAGATCTTATAGCATTTGAGAAAACCCATCTCAAGAAAACAAATCAGGAAGAAAAGAAGAAAACAGTTGCCTTCAAAACTATAAATGAGGACCTGAAGATGATGTTGATGATGATGTAGAAGTTGTTAAAGAATAAATTATCATGGTATCAAGAAACATGAATGGATTGATGAGAAGATATAGAAAAATAAAAAAGGGAAGGATGTCATCCAGACGAACTAGGAATTCAACAATCTGAGGAAGGAACTTTTGTATGTCAAACTAAATATACAAAGGAATTGATTCAAAAGTTCAGCATGAGCAATGTTAAAGCAATTGGTATACCAATGACCCTATCAACAAGTCTTGACAAAGACAAAAAGGGAAATCCAGTGAATGAAAAGAAATATCATGGAATGATTAGCTCCTTACTTTACCTAACTACTAGTCGGCCAGATATTATATTCAATGTGTGTAAATGTGCCAGGTTTCAGTCAGTTCCTAAGGAATCACACCTGACAACAGTAAAGAGAATAATTTGTTACCTCATCGGAACTATTTCATATGGACTGTGGTACCCACGATCTAACAATATTAAACTTGAAGGTTTTTCATATGTTAATCTTGCAGGTGATAAGGAAGGCATAAAAAACACCAGTGGAACATGTCAATTATTGGGAAAGGCATTAATATCCTGGAATAGTAAGAAACAAGGCTCAATTGTATTATCCACAACTGAGGCAGAGTATATTGCCATTGGACAATGTTGTGTACAATTACTATGGATGTCTCATCAATTGGGTGACTATAAATTATCGTTTAAACCTATTCAAATATTTTGTGATAATTCTAGTGTTATATGCCTCTCAAAGAATCATGTGCTTCACTCTAGGGCTAAGCATACAGATATTAAGCATTATTTTATTAGAGATTATGTCATTAAGGGAGATATAGAGTTATCATTTGTTGGCACCGCTGATCAACTAGCAGACATTTTTACTAAGCCTTTGCTTGAAGATAGATTCTGCTCTTAAGAGAACTACTTGGCATTATTTCGCTTGATCATAAAAATTAGGCTTATGTGTTAATTCTAATTCCTTTGTGACTAATGTTTTTAGTTTTCTTTTCTTCTGTAAGTACGCATTAATTGAGAACCTCCGATTCCCCTCTCTTTTCCCATCAGTCATAACTTTAAAGAAAGGAAAATCAATATCATGTCCTTTCACTGACGCTCTTTCCTTTCCTGTACTCAATAGTCAAATCCTTTCTTTTTAACCCTCTGAATCATCTTTCCTCTTCTTCATTGTTATTATCACTCAGAAACCCTTCTCCAAAAACCCTTCAATGACAAAACCCTCCAAGAATCCCTCTGCCTCCACCAGAAAAAGTACTCGTTCCAAGGGAAAACCCTCTTCTCAACTTGCAGAACAAGTAGACCTAGGGTCCGACCAATCTGAAGGGTTTGCATATTCTCAAGCAGAACCATCTGACCACACTCACCGAATAGGCGAAAAAGCTCTTGGAAAAATACCCGTGGAAGACCCCCCCTGAATCTTTACCCCCAAGAAATCCAACGTAGACCTCTCAAGTTCTCTAGAGTCAGACCTCAATTTCTGGGATACTCCAAATAGAGACTTCTTCGTTTCCCTCTAAAAGAAGCCCATTACCCACGGCAGAGTAATCGACCTTGACGATATGGAGGTCCTCAATTGTAAGGTAAATGATTTATTTATTTTTCAAGGATGGTCAAATTTCCTATCTTTACCCCCTCCCAAAGTCTATGAACCTCTAGTGAGGATGTTCTATACCAATCTCCGCTCTAGCAAGCCTGATAAGTTAGAATCCTTAGTTTTAGGAAAACGTATTGTTCTTGATTGTGCCATGTTTGACTCAATTTTTCAGTGTAAGTGCTATGATTTTCCCATGCTTTTCAAAAATACCTGGCCTGAAGACTTTGAAATTACTTTTGATCAAGCAAAGTGTTGTATAGCTGAGTGTCCCTCTGATTTCCTCCCTAACTAGTTAGGTCATAGTGATGTTAGTTTCAAAACCCGTTTCTGGCCCATATTGTTGCAACTACTTTTCTTTCTCGCACTGGCTCATTCTCCACTTTCTCTCAACGAGACACCTTTCTTGTCTACTGTCTAGTAACCAAGCTTAAGGTCAAACTGTCCTCATGAGTCATAAATTTTATGGTTGAAAGTGCTGATGACCCTACCACTCTACCTTATGGTATGATTATCACCTATCTCTTGGAAGCCCACAACATCTCTATCTCAGAATACCCTTTTGTCTCTATCTCCAAATCTTACAACTCTAGAGCTTTTTCTATTATGGGGTATGTGTGTGTTAAGGGTTCCAGGGTGAAGAAATAGGAGGGAGAAATCAAGAATGTTTATCCTGATTCAAAGGTCAAAGCCTCTAATTCCCATCATAATGTAAGTGATCTTGATCTTGTAGACAAATTGACTGCTATTGACAACAAGTTGACCATCTTCAAGGACCTTCGTGTTGCAACTCAATCAATTGTTGGGGACATTCATGCCATCTCCAAAGAGACATGGTCCGATGTTTCGAAGATAAGGGTCAAAATTATCAAGCTAGCAGAAAATGCAGTCAAAGCCTTCAAGGAAGTATATGACAAGATTTATGGGGTGACGGTTTCAGCAAATACCGGCTTTGATCGTCTAAAGGAGGTGATTTGCAAGACTCTCACTTATTTCTTGCGTCGTTAGTTCTAGATGTTTCAGACAATATTTTTGTTGTTTTGGACTGGATAACTAGTTGTTGGATGTTTTCTTTATTTTTGCTAAACCATGCATGCTTATAATTGCCTATATTTGCTTATATTTGTTTATTTTATTCTATACATGTGAATATCCCCTCTTTGTTGATGCCAAAAAGGGGGAGAAAAGGTTAATTATATATTGCAGGTCAAATAGCAACACTTGTTGAGGGGAGTCGACTGCAGCATATGATGTTACAAGCGTAGCACAAACAGCGGCACCTTTTGAGGGGGAGTCGACTGTCACATCATGGAAGTCAACTTAGAAGTTGACTACAGCAAAACAAGCACCAATTATAACAAGGAAGTAAACTGCTTTTATATGTTATTTTGTCATCGTAAAAAAAGGGGAGATTGTTAAATATAAGTTTCAATGATGAAAAATAACATATTACTATGGTGCAAGATCACAAGAGATAAAACAAAGGACTCAAGAAGCTCTATCATTCAAGTATGGAAGAAGTAAAAGAATTAAGGAAAAGATTTGTCAACGGAAGCAAGTAAGGAATAAGAATGATGGAAACTCCAGAAGCAAAGGAAAGAAAAAGTATCAATTATTAGAGACGAAAAAGGAACAAGTAGCAGAAATCCGAAAGAAGATTCAATCAATGATTTGATAGCAGATTGACGGAGGATATTATAGAAAGGTCCCAAATTAAAGGAAAACGAGATTGTGAAGCTCTACACTTGAGATTCCTCTATCAAAGGCAGACTGTTAAAGCCCGAAATCAAGGGATCCAACTTTGAATACTCAAATAACATAAATATTTGCTTAGCGGAAGAAAAGTCCATCAAGTCCATAAGTCAAGAAAAATCAACGGAAACTTCACCTTACTCTTGAAAAGAATCAGTCTACGATTCCTTTCAAGGAACAACTCCCTTGGATCTGTAATTTCTCAAGATTCACGTCAATCAAGAGTCAAGATAGCCTCACAAAATATATATACATCTGTACCAAGATTGAAACAGATATACTTTGAACGAACCACTATCACTCTTTTTGTTCTACTCCAAACAAGCATTGTAGTTCTTTTTAGATCTGTTGTGTAATTAGTGAGAGAAGAAAAAGAGATAAACACTGGTGATGCATTGTATCAAGAAGAAAGAAGTAACATAGTGACTAAGTTGTTGGTGTAAAGCTACATCAACTCTCTTGTAATTGAGAAACTTCACATTCTGAAAGAGAGCACCCTTGTAACCCAAGGGGACTGGACGTAGGATTCATTGAATCCGAACTAGAATAAAAATCCCGGTGTCTTTAATTCATACACTTTACTTTTATTCTATTCTTATCTTCAGTCGACTAATTGGTAAACTAGTTAACTACTTAGAATGCAAAAGGAAAAATCAACAATTCATCCCCCCCCCCC
>AWOL01S0004139.1:81476-93704 GCA_000715115.1 Nicotiana otophora
ATCTTGTACTTTCAGTTTAAGCATTTTAATAGCAGTTGTTATGTCAGCCAATTTGTAATTTATGTGTTTGATTATTTACAAGCATTTTAATCTTTCTGGGATATTTATATATATATATATATATTGGTAATTAACTTTTCTTTATTTACCAAGTAAATATGTACAAGCAGATCGAAACAAAACCAGATCAAGTTTGGACAGATGGACCCAAACCTACATCTTCATATCATTCTAATACTTCTATCCCTATTGTTGTGCTATACTACCTACAAATTCAAGGGTAAAAATTCAACTCAGTCATTTTTCTTCGTAGCCTAACACATGAGGCACCTCGACAATACACCTTCTGAATAATGTGCCTTACTATACTCGTCATGTTTTGCTCTTTCATTGGAATATTCTCATATTCCTTTCTATCCATATAGCATAGATAGTTGCTGCCAGCGCCATTTTGTAAATATGAGCTTCAAAAGTTTTTCCTTTCCCCTGTTTTATAGCCTATTCCTTCTCAACTTGTCATGCCATAGGCTACCTAGCCAAACCTTGCCAATGCAGAATCTTCTTCCATATAGCAGCTAAAACTGTACACTCGAAAAATAGATGTTCAATGGTCTCCGGTTCTGCTTGACATATCATACACCTTAGATCCCCAAGCTGCTTCCATTATGTCAATCTCTCTCGCGTGAGCAATCGGTTATTTAAAGCCAGATACAATATAAAAATCCATCTAGGTGACCCTTGATTGTTGCATATAAACCGTCTCTATTAAACCTTAGTAAACTCCCTCTCAATTTGTTATGAACCACCTTCGTAGAGAACTGTTGTATGCACTGTATATCATCATCCATGTAACCTGCATTTGTATAAGTTTTCTTGGCCTTCAATATTTTCTTCACCACCCATGCAGCTTGTGTTGCTCGTGCGTTCCAAATAGCTGCATCTTTTATATAGTAGTTATGGATCCATTGGACCCATAGCTTATCTTTATTTTGACAAAGATTGCAGAGCATTTTACAAATGACAGTCTTGTTCTAAGTACAAACATCCAAGAAGTTGAGTCCGCTTGCTGTCTTGGGACAACATAGTTTGTCCCATGCTATTAATGCTTTCTTAGACATGTGTGCACCTCATGTCCAAAGAAATCTTCTACACAGTGATTCAATTGCCTTCACCACTTTCTTTGGCAAGATGAATACTTGAGACCAAAACACATGTACCGAGAATAGGATAGATTTGATCAACTGGACTCTACCAACATAGCTTAATAGTTTTGAGGTCCAGAAAGTGATTCTACCCATAATCTTATCAAGAAGTGGCTTGTATTGTATTGTTGATGTCCTTTTAGTACTCAGGGGAATCCCTAGGTACCTAAAAGGCATCTCTCATGTTGCAAAACCCAGCACATGTATTATATTGTTCTGCTCTTCCTCATGCACTCCTCCAAAATAAATGGAGCTTTTGTCTATGTTTTTCTCTAGACCGGATGCTTTGGAGAACTTTTGAAAACATTCAAACACCGTCTTTACAAATACTACATCCCCTCTGCTGAATAACAGAAAGCCGTCTGCAAAACTCAACTGTGCAATATTCAGTCTTTCACACTTAGGGTGATAGTTGAAATCAAGTTGCCTATTTAGTGTCTTCAAGATTCTAGTGAGGTACTCCATGGCTAACACAAACAGGAAGGGAGACATTGGGTCCCCTTGCCTCAATCCTTTTTTTGGCCGTGAAAGGGGCAGTAGGGTGCCCATTTATGATGACTGAATATGAAACTGAGCTTATACATGCCATCATCCATTGTACAAATTTAGCAGGAAAGTGAAGATAAGTGGGGATCTACTCAATAAAACACCACTCAACTGAGTTGTAGGTCTTTCTCATATCTATCTTCAACATGCACCTAGGTGATACCCCTTTCCTTCCATATCCCTTTACTAATTCATGACTCATTATAATATTATCTGTGATCACTCTCCCAGGAACAAAAGCTGATTGGCCTGGATCAACAACATCATTCATTAAATCTTGCATTCTATGTGTCAGTACTTTAGAGATGATTTTGTACCTTTGGGATCAATGTTATAGTAGTGCAGTTGATAGTTTTACACATGACCCCTGTATCAAAGAATTCCAAGACTGCCTTAGTAATATCCTCCCCTACCACATGCCAAGTGTTTTTGAAGAACCAGGCATTGAAGCCATCACACCCTGGTGCTTTAAGGTCATCAATATCTTTGAGAGCTTGGACCACTTCCTCTGTAGTTACAGGTGCAATGAGGGCTAGTTGATGTTCTCTACTCAGTACTCTTCCATCTTGCATAATAATGGGATTTACAGCTGGTAGTTGGGTAGCAGAAGATCCCAGTAACTTCCTAAAGAACCCCAGTACTTTACTTTTTATGTCTTCTTGATCCTGCACCATATTCCCCTCAGCATTGATTAAACTCTTGATCTTGTTTTGTGCCAGTCTATTCTTCATGTTAGCAAAGAAAAAAGCATTATTTGAATCTCCTAGTTTCAGCCACTGTATTCGAGCTTTCTGACATAATATATTTTTTTCAATATTGCTCCATTTGTCTAGCTCAGATTTTAGTGCTCCTTCCTGACCAAATAATATATGTCCAGGTCCCCTCAATTGAGTTTACAGGTCTGCTAGTTGTTGTCTTAGTCGACTCACTTTTTTTCTTACCCCATTAAATTCTGCTCGATTTAATTTCTTCATCTCCTGTTTAACTACTTTCAGCTTCTGCCAGATTTTACTCATACCAAGCCCATTATTTCTTTGATTCCAAGTTGTTGCCACTGCCTGGAGGAAGCTCTCATGTTCAGCTAAACAATTAAGGAATCGAAAAGGCCTAGGTCCTCCATGAAGTTCTTCTTCAAGCTTGATACATAGGGGAGAGTGGTCAGAAAAATTTGGATCCATGATGTTAACCTCCAAGTGGTGATATTTGATAAACCATTCTGAGTTGACCAATGCTCTGTTAATTTTGCTGTAGATATGAGTATTTGTCCAAGTATACTCTCTCCCCACTGATTGCATTTCAGTCACTCCAGTATCAAAGAGATAGTCACTAAAATCCTTAGTTTCTATCTCTGTGACAGGATTTCCATACTTCATATCTTCAACATGTAATACTGCATTATAATCACCCATGGCAAGCCAAGGGCCCTGCTGTGAACTCTCTATGCTCCTTAAATCTTCCCACAACCATCTCTTGTCTTCTATTGTGTGCAAGCCATACACAGCTATAAAATGAAAATCCATGCCTTACATACTGTAACTCTTCCATGAATAAACTGTTCTACCGTCTGCTCAACATCAAATTTTATAGCATTTTGATCCCATACTACCCAAATTTTGCCTCTCCTATTGTTGTTGTAGTTGTGACACCATCTCCACCCATTCACTATCTTCCTTAGAATTGCTGCAACATTGCTTTCTTTGACTCTATGCTCTATTATTGCTATCATTACTATATTATTATTCTTCATAAACATCTTTAACTTCTTTTGCTTATATGTCTTATTAAGACCTCTCACATTCCATGTAGCTAACTTCATGTAGGAATAAACAGATGCGTATCATTTTCAGCCTCTCATTGTCTTCCTCCACTCGTTCTTGTGATATTTATCATCCCTTCTTCTTCCAGCAGTATATTAGGTATACTCAGAGGATCAAATCCATTCACCACTTCAACAGGTTCCTCTCTCCCTACTAGTACAGTAGGAGTAGTTTTATCTTTACCAAAATTATTACGATACACTATATTATAGCTCCCATTTGTAGCTGACTTGTTTCGAAATTTGCCATTGGCCTCCTTGTGATTGATCTGCTTCATCATTGAATTCTTTGCTTGTTTCTTCTATCTCATTTTGCTTTCCTTCAATCTGTTTTCCTTTTGACTTTTCCCTTGCATTTCTGGGGCATTCTGCCCCTCATTCCCTTGATTGTTTCTTGTGCGTCTCCCCCACTCTTGCTTTGGTTTGGTAGCTCCACCTCTTTGCTACCCTACAAGTGGCTTCTTATTCTGAATCAGATTGCTTGAATGCCCAGCTTGTAAGTAAGTATGGTAATACTACGGTACCCAATCATATACTATCTCTTGGTCATAAACATCTCTAGTCGGATCTTTGACCTTAACAGTCTTTGGTAAGGGCCTAGTAACATCCACTTCCACTAATAATCGAGCATATGAAATCCTTTCCACTTTTATTGTGCATTCATCTGCATAAACAAGAACTTCAAGTACACTTCCAATTCTGTTTAGTGTCTCCCTTTTCCGGCAACTCAGAGGCAAGTTCGACAGTTTCACCCATAGAGGGATCGTTTGCAAAACTTCACTATGAAAATGAAACGTAGGTGTCCAAGCTTTGATGATAATTGGTTTACTATTTATCATATATGGCCCAGAGCATAGAACAACATATTTATCTTCCAAACAATTGAAGCGAACTACAAAGTATCCATCATTATGGTAAACTACCTTTGGCTTTGAGGCAAAATTCCATCTTGCAACAATAAATCTTTCTAGGGCGCCAATAATCGGATCCTCTCCCACAACATTTAGGATTAGGGCTTGCCTCCATTTTGCGATGCCTTTCTCAATTTACTCTTTATTAAGCTCAACAATCTTCTCTCAATCTTGTATGGTTGGGGCGATATATATAAGATTCATCTCCCTTGCTGCCATTTTGTTCCTATTAAAAAGAGTTGCCCCACCCCTCATCTCCCCTGGTTGTGCAATAGGAAGCTTTATTATTTATTCGCATCAATTTGTAACCCCCCGGGATCAATAGACAGGCCAATTGCTCCTCCTCCGATTGATAAGCTCATCTTGCTAGAACCTTCACCTCCTGGAATAGCAATTTGGATTTCCCCTCCTTTGGATCCCGTTAGCGGCTGGTTGCTTAGGGTTTTTCCTTGGATAACCACTCCTACGTCTGCAGGTGGCGTTTACAGTAGCATAATCCGTTGTTGTTCCGGCACCGGCTCTGCAACTCGTATACCCCAATTGGTGTACCACTAGGTGTTTTCAGTCGAGTGTTACTTTTTTCCAATTTCTCTATGCTAAGAACTCCCAGAGCTTCTTTGATTACCTCCGCTGCATGTCTAGCAGCTACTTTGGTAGCTTTCGGACGCCCTCTAGGCATCTCCGACCACTACGCACGTTAGCTCACCTAATCGTACGCCGATAGAGAATTTCTAGAGACAGACTATTAGTTACTTCTCCTTTAATAACTAAACGTATATATATTATTAACACATCAATGTCTGGTGAAATTAAACAAATATTAGTATTAAACTTTCCGCGCATTATTATGTCAATTTTCGAATCACATGCAGAATAGTCTTAAGGCCCTACTTCAGTTAGTTGACATTATTATAACAACTACACTTTAATCATTCGAACTACAGGTTGACGACATATTTTAACAAATATGTCATGTTATAGATTCACTGTGTTAACTTAATTGGAACATGATGTGGTAAAAAGGCTCATAAAAGTATTTTTTTTTGACAAAATATATAAATTATTCCTTAAATTATGGACCAAGTTCTTGTTACATATCTTTTGCGAATGAAAATTACTTTTCGCACTCAACTTTTCAATAGTGCAACTAAGACATCACTTTTGTTACGTCACATGGCATGTGTTGAACAAAAAAATGTAAGCGCATAAAACTATGAATTTTCTGTCCCAATCATTATTTAAATGACATGTGTCAAACTTTTAATATTTTCTTTTTTTAAACACTATTTGGTTCCTTAACTTTGACCCCATCCCTTCCCCTATTTATCTTATCAACAGTTGTTCCCTTTGTGTTAGTCCACCGAAACTCCCCCTCCCCCATTTCCGTCTTCTTCCACACTCTTTTTTTCCATCTTCTCTATATATAATTTTAAGAAAAATAATAATGTAAAAGAATTTGGAAGAAGTTGATAAAGAAAATCAAGTGGACTCTATAACTAAGAAAATTCTGTAGATCTGAGTTTGATTGCTTATTTTTACCTAATTTTTGAAGAGTATATTAGGATCGTTTTCTTTGACCTCTCGTTAGGTTGAGCAAAATAATGCCCTCTGCTCTATTTTAGGAAATGCATGAGACCTTCCTCTGCTTGATGTATTATAAAAGATCTTTGTTGTGAAATGATCTCTTACACATTCAACATTCATTAACAGAATTTAAAGAAAAGTTAAAATTGATGAAAACTCCGACAACGTCTTTCTTTAATGGTGTTTGGAGTTTTGGGTCATAATTTATGTGTTAGATTCGGATTCCGACTCCAAAACTTGGGATTAATCTGCTTGGGCATCTAATTTTGGTTTGTAATTGAAAGGTGATAATTATAATTTTTTTATGGTGATCGGCGGCAATGGAGATGAGGCGGAAAAGAGAGAGATTGAAGGGGAAGGTTGAGGGGTATATTTGTTATTTTAAATTATTTTATTCTTAAAAAATTAATGACACGTGGCATAATATTATTGGTGCGTGATATTAAATATATTTTAAAAAATTGGTCAAGAAAAAAATAGTGTGTCTTAGCTACACTTTAGAAAGGTTAAGCGTGTAAGATGATTTTTGTTCACAAAAAAGTATATAATAGGGATTTGGTTCATAGTTCAAGGATAACTTATGAATTTTGCCTTTTTTTGGCGTGCTGAAACATGAAAACGAGGCCTTAGCTGGGTGGCTTCCAAGTCCTAGATAAAGTTGTTGAGACTATGAGGTTTTAAGTTTAATTCTCATCGAATATAGTGATTTTATGTCCAACTATGTGTTTATATTCTTTATTAAAATGTGCTAGTGTGATAATTTGCATAATTTCCTGATTTAAGAATGATGTCGCATAGGATTAAGTTGGAAGATTAATCCTATGAGTTCGCAAAAGATCTTTTTCCTTTTCCGTTCATTATGAGAAACATAATGGGCATTTTGTTTATGTAAGACTTTGAGAGTTGGTTTATGCTCCCTTATTCCAAAGGGAATAAGCCTAAGTTCATATATTCATTTTTGCATTTTTTATATTGTGTAACTAAAGATATTAGTTTTGAAAAACATAGGCTAGTGAGTAGTAATGCTACAATAGGAAGAACATGGAGGCCTCGTTTGTTTTTATTAAGATTAAAATGTTTAAATTTAAAAATTAATATGTGTATTAAGATCTAAATATTAAAATGTTGTATTAAGATCTGAATACTAAATAATTAAGATTATTTGTTTACTCTACATCTGAATATACACAATTTATTTTTATTTAAAAATTAATTAGTATAAGTTCAAATCAAATAGTACTAATAAATCTAATATTGTATTAATTAAATATTTTTAAAATTTATATGATAGTTAACAGTGGCGATGGCTAACAATGGTAATTGTGGGTGTCGACTTGGTAGTGGCTGGTGGTGGTATTGGTTGAAGATAGTGATTATGAGCAGTATATGATAGATGACAGTAGTAGTTAATGGTAGTTCTTGATGGTGGTGATGACTAATAACAATAATGGGTGATATATAGTGCTTATTAGTGAGTGTTGTGGTGATGGTGGTTGGTGGTGATGATCGTAAATGATGGCTAGTGATAGTAACAATTGACAACTGACATTCGTGCTTGGCAGTGATAGTAGTTGTGGCTGAGGATGATGGTAATAGATGGTGGATAATGGGTGGTGGTAGTCTATAACGGTGGAGGAAGATGATAGCAGTGCTGATGGTAGTTAGTGGTGAAAATGTAGGAGTAATAGTGAAATATTATTTTTACATAAATTCTTGAATGTGTAACATCTTGATGGTATTAAGACTCTATTATAGATCTATTAGACCCATTAAGTGATTGTAAAAGTAAAAAAAAAAACAGACTTAATGGTTAAAATCTAAATAATTAAGATTAAAATCTAAAAAATAAACACACTTAATGACTGATATCTGAATGATTAAGATTTAGACCTGCATTAAGTGCAACCAAATGAGGCATTAGTTTGTTTCCACTCAACTTGATCTCCATGCACAGTTAAAGCTTGCCTCAAACATCAATAGAAGTTTTTGAATCGCTAAGAGTATTTTCAGAGGGTAGTGTTGAGGTTTGCATGTTGAAGACATAAATAAAAGTCTCTTATAACGGTTTAAATATTTAGTTAAATAGACACACAATTCAACATGATAGCAACACAAGTATAGGTCCTCGGATAAAAAATCACTATAATTCCATTATTAAAAAGAAGAGATTTTTATCTATATGTATTACAGAAGAAACTTATTTACCTTTACCGGTTTTAACTTAATTATAAGTTAATATACAATTTACCCGTTATATACAAATAAGTTTTAGGTATCCTTGATTGTAGCCTTTTAATGTGGATATCAAATTCTACAAATCTACCGCTTCTACAGATCTCTCCTCTTCCTCTCTCTCTCTATTTTCTTTTTTCTGCCCGACTTATTCTTCTTTGGATCTCTATGATTCTCTTCTCTTTTCTCATCTCCTTTTTCTTTTTTTCTTCAGAGAATTCAATAATAGATTTATATGGTCGCTTATCACCATCGAACCAGTCGTTGTCCATTGCCCCGCCAGCTATTGAAAGCCATCAAAAGCTTCGAAACTTTAATTTTGAATTCGATTTTTTAAAAATAACTATTTGTTTTGATTGGGTGTTGTTGCAAACAATCGGGAATACTCTTTGGAGTTTATATATCAATTTTGAGGATGTTTGGTGAAGATTAGAGTTGATTTTGGATGACTTTTCATATTGAAACTCGAAGATGAAGAAGATGTATTAAAGTTGTATTATAATTGTATGTAAATTGTATTTAAGTTGTTTTCTGTTGTAGTTATTTTTTTTTATTTGAATGTTGTATGAAAGTTGAAAAATAGTTGTATAATGTATGAAATTTGTATTTAAGTTATCACATACTTTCTTTTTATATAAAGTTGTTAATATATATCAAAATTATATTAAGAGAGAGTTTTGATTGGAATTTCAGATAAGAAGAACATACCACATACAAAATATATACAAATTATATACAAAATACATACAAAAGACATATTTGTATAAAATTTATATAAAAACTGTATTTTAAGTTGTATGATGTTGTAGTTATTTTTAATCGCGTAAAAATGATGGATGAAAGCTGTAGATAAGTTATAAATAAGTTATATACTATATAATTAGTTGCATCAAATTTGAATATTCCGGCATTCAACTTGTCTGGTTTATGTGTTGTCTATCATCAGTGTCTCTATTGCTTTGGTTTGGTGCTACTTTCTGGTTCAGGCTATTAAAATAGTTTTATAAGATTTGGTTCTCAATTAAGTCTTTAACTATTTTACGCCATTGTGGTTCGACATTATTGGAATTGCTATACTACAGTTAAGGCACTATTGGAAAGAAGAGGAGAGAAAAGAAAGGAAAAAAGGCGTAACTGAATCTCATAATTTAAGGCACTAATAATGGATTATATATGAAGAGAGACGGCAGAGAATAGGGAAAGAGGAGAGGAGAGAAAAAAAGAAAAAGGATGTAACTGCATCCCCTAAATTAAGATACTAACAATAGATTGTATATAAATTATAAGCAATTCTTGTTTAGTGCAGGTAATATATAAAATTAGGCAATTTTGATAAATAAGTTTTAGATATTGTATATGAACGGAAATTATCACGTGCTCAGCTCATGAGACATAATTAAATCTGCATATGAATCAGTGCAATGAAGACTTATTTAAAAGTGTTTTCCACTAACCTAAAAATTAAGATAAGATAATCATGAGGTTCAACATTGCAACAAGTAATTGTGCTTCATGCTTGTTCTGACTATGCAGTCAAGGATAGTTGAATCTTTTGACAGAAACAACAGTAACTTAAGGGCATTCAGTCTAGTGTTCATGAGTCCTCCAACAGTTCAAGTACATATATAGTGGAAACTCAGTTCGTAAAGTTTCTTCCAACCAAACAAGCCAAATAAGGGAAACATTCTGCAGTTGTGACTCCAAATAAATCATTGCATTCCATAGCTCTAGAAGAGTTGTTCTTCTTTTTGTCATGGATGGGATGTTTTCAAGAAGGCGATTACATTATTTTGATCAGATTCAACTGTACATACAACCATATCTGTTCATATATTAGTGGAACTCATCTTTGATTTGTATGTTAATTGCTTGTAGGTACATTAGGAATTGTAAACGCAGATCTGATAGTAAGATAAACAATTAGTTAACGGATTACAGTAAAGCTGCTAGGGCACTTGACTGTTTTCAACTTTCCTCTGGAAGATGAGCGAGCCAAATAAAACAGCAACGCCCGTTATTGCAATTGTAAATAGAAGCCGCTTCTTGGAAAATTCATGTGGCTGCCTTCTAGGAGCACCACGATCTCTTTCAGCTGGACTAATGTTCCTTCAAAAATACCAAAAGCGGGACAAAAGAAGTAAAGACCAGAGCACTTGGCATACAACACAAGATATAGCACCAAAAAAGTACAGTTAAAATAGTTGTTGCCATTAAGGGTACTATTAAGCCTGCTGATGGAAAGGGTGAATCAACTGTTGTTGCCATTAAAAAGCTTAATAGAGATGGTTATCAGGTAACCTTTTTTTTTGTGTATGTGTTCATTGAATTTGTGTTAAGTTTGGCTGGTAAACAAAATTTAGTGACCAATGTTGCAAATTATTAAATGCCCACATATGTGTTTTAGTGGCTTGAGTATGGCCTTATCTGTGAAATTGTTGCTATATGTGGAATTGTTTATAGCAGCGTTGTCTGGTAATGAAGCATTAATGATATGCATCATTCTTTGTTGTCTTTAAAGGTCTATGTAAGTAGTGTAATTTTAAGTTGTCTTTTCTGTTTTTTGTTGCTATGTTACTGAAGGAGTATGCTACTTACTATGTATTTACAAACACGTCAGCTGGATGAAAGTGCAGATTCACATAGCAGTTCTGGGAGCAAACTGGAAGGCAAATAAATGCAATTGAATGGATCAGATTTAGAAATCTATCTTAGAAAGGGACTAACATCTGTTGGACCAAATGATACAGTTAAGGTAATTGAGAAATCCTTGCGTCTAAAAGTTGAAGGTTCAATTAGAGAAGGAGAAATAAAGAACTTTTTCCCTGTAAAATCTCTCGGCATCATCCACAAAATGACGAGATCAAATAAATTGGTTCACTTACTGCAGCATGAGTGCTCAAGAAATGTTCTTCTGCATGTTTTTTTGGAACCATATCCCCACAGATTTTACATTTTTCAAGTTTCCGGGAGCAATGAGCAACATGCAAATCAAGATTGGAAGATGGAATTTCTCTGTCACTGGAAACATATAGATTCAAATTAGCAATTGATGGATATACAAGCACATAGGAAAAGATAATATGTAGAATAAGAAGCTGACAAATATACAAGGTTGAAACATGAATAAAGATGACATCTAGCATGGTCCGACAGGTCGTGCACGAATGGCAACCCGCTGTTAAACTATATGTCGTATAGCTTAGATTTAAATATAGATTTAAATATAGAGCTGTAAGGTTCATCACTTCATTGTCGAATTTTATAGTGTATTATCCACAACGCATTAATTCATAATCTATTAAAGACCCGAACTCTTCAGTTTCCATTGGCAGCAAAAGGAGGGTACTCAATAAGGAATTCACTTCCGCCAACATGACAATCCACAAGTAGACACCAATAAACTAGCTAGTATTTACTTTTCCAAAATTGGACCTTATGCACATTGCAATCAGTAATAGGAAAAAACAACTTGCAACTAATATATCCCATTAATCAAGCTAAATCATGATCAATATTTGCTGATAAATCAATAGTATTTCATTAAACAACACACCAAGATGGTGTCGGAAGAGATTACAGACTCAAGCACAGTTATCTACCAAGTATCACAATCATCAAAACACACTTGTATACTGTCTTTATACAATTCTCCTTCTTCAATAGAGGCAGACAAACCCAAATATTGTCTGCATAATTTATTTTATGACGGTGGTATCTGAGTCGGCTTGCGCACACCTCTGCTATTGCACCGGGTACCTGCTACCCCCACCAGCATAGATACCATACAAGTGTGCCCACGCTAGGGGCATAAAACTGCAGCTACAAACAAACACAAATATTGTCTGGATAATTTTCACAGCCTAATTACGGGGCAGGCTTAGCCAGATAGTAATATTGGTATAAATTCCAACAAAATGGGGGAGTTGGGGGGGGGGGG
>AWOL01S0004139.1:93918-113771 GCA_000715115.1 Nicotiana otophora
GGTTGTGGCTTGATCAGAAGCTACAGCCATTAAAATCTATCTTTGATTAAAATCTCTGATATAATAACAAAGAAAAATGGATAAATCAAATATCAATAATTGAGAAGGAAGATGATATAGGAAAACTAATTAAATTAGTTCGATTGAATCTTCTATATGCATTTGGCTCTATTTGAATTCTTTACATTCCGATTATATTTATATTTTCAGATAAATTTGGACTGAGATTTCAATTGTTTGCTTAAATAGAGAAACAACCTATGATTCTCTGAGTTGGAATTATCGATTCGTAAATTCACTTTCACGATGTTGTACTATAATTTGGTTCACTTACGGGTCGCGAACTTTTATGAGTGCTAACTGGTCGGTTGGCCACGTTCCTTTTCTGCGCGTGTTAGGGACTCGCTTCGACTCAGGATTGATTGATCCGCTTTGATTGGGCTTCTTTAGCGGTCTGGGCTTGTTGGGTTTAGTTGGATCAGCTGGAGAAACTGTTAAAGGGCAAAAATTCGGCCGGCCGAAAATAAGTAGAAATGGTGTGGTATAGCCACTTTTTTAAGTGGTATTTACTTTTTAGCCAGTATTTTTAATGTTGAGCAAAAATAGCCACTACTCTATTAAAATTGATACGAAAAGTCTTTTTTACCCTTTCTTCATGAGTGATGTGTAAATATTAAGGATATGGTGTCCTTAACTTCATGAGTGATGTGTAAAATATTAAGGACATCACGTCCTTAACATTTACAATGCACATATGAAGTTAAGGACATGATGTCCTAAATTTTAACAACATAACTTGCAAATACAAGTTAATGATATTATGTCCTTACCATTTACATTGCACACATGAAGTTAAGGACACTATATCTTTAACATTTATACTGCACATATGAAGTTAAGGACACCAAGTCCTTAATATTTACATTGCACATATGAAGTTAAGGACATGATATCTTAAATTTTAACAACAGAAGTTGCAAATACAAGTTAATGATATTATATCCTTAACACTTACATTGCACACATGAAGTTAAGGACGCCATGTCCTTAACATTTACACTGTACATATGAAGTTAAGGACATGATGTCTTAAAGTTTATCAGCAGAAGGTGCAAATATATGACACTTTATCCTTAATATTTACACATCACTCATGAATATAAAGACACTATGTCCTTAACATTTACAATGAACACATGAAGTTAAGATCACCACGTCCTTAACATTTACACTGCACATATGAAGTTAAGGATATGATGTCCTAAAGTTTAACAAGAGGAGGTGCAAATACAAGTTAAGGACATTATGTCTTTAACATTTACATTGCATACATGAAGTTAAGGACACCATGTCCTTAACATTTACACTATACATATGAAGTTAAGGACATGATGTCCTAAAGTTTAACAATAGAAGTTACAAATACAAGTTAATGATATTATGTCCTTAACATTTACACTGCACATATGAAGTTAAGGATATGATGTCCTAAAGTTTAACAATAGAAGTTACAAATACAAGTTAATGATATTATGTCCTTAACATTTACACTGCACATATGAAGTCAAGGACATGATGTTCTAAAGTTTAGCAGTAGAAGGTGCAAATACATGACACTTTGTCCTAAACATTTACACAATATTCATGAAGTTAAAGATACCATGTCCTTAATATTTACACAACATTTATGTCTAGCACAGGGGTATTTTTGTCTAGCGGGTAAAAATTTATTAAATACTGGCTAAAGAGTAAATATATTTAAAATAGTCGCTAAAAAGTAAAGACATCTCTAATCAGTGGCTATTTGTGCACTTTTCCCCGAAACTAATTGTATTTGCTAGACAAAAAGTATATAAATATGTATATTATATGTATATAATACACATACATGAGTGGCTCGACTATAAGGCCAGTAAAACAATCGCTTGGGCCCCAACTTTTTGGAGGCCCCATTTTTTTCTTAAAGATGTATTATATATATATTATTAAAAAATGTGTGTACATTTAAATTTAAAAAGAACTTTTGGAGCGAAAGTACAATAACTTTAATGTGAGGATCGTAATAATAATTAGAGAATGGAATAATTTTTAATGAATTATTTCTTTACATGGGTAAGTAGGGTAACTATTTTTTTTTGGTCTCATTTATATCCTAAATCCTAACAACTATCAGGGGCCCGTATTATTATTTATATATTTACCTTTTTCATTCTCTTTTACTATTCTTATTCTCAATGTTGAAAAGTTTCCAAATCGACAACTTACCGCGACTTACAAGTTGTCTTCTTCAAAGCATTACCAGAAGTAATAATTATATTGAAGCAATGCGACATTTTTCAATATCATTATATCAACTTATCTTGATCTATAGTTTCTTACCCTTTGATTTCTGCCATTATCTATTGTTTCAGGTAGTTGGATTATCTTATTTAACTGTGATAATTGTTGCTCCTTTTTAGACTACTTTATCATGACTTATTCGCTTTCGTTACTTTCATTTTCATACTGTATTGAATTGATTATCCTTATCTAGCGTTTTTTTGCCATGCTTTCTCTTGAGCCGATGGTCTTTGAGAAACTACCTCTCTACCTCCCAAGTTAGAGGTAAGATCTGCGTACACTCTAACTCCCCAGACCCCACTTTGTGAATTTTCAATGGGCATGTTATTGTTGTATATCAACTTATCAAATTCTTGAGTCGATATTATTATTTTACCTTTATTTTATTCTTTTTCATTGAAAATTTATCATTGATATTCTCTTTATATATATATATATATATATATATATATATATAGTATTTCAGGCCCATTACGGAAAGATAATGAATTTAATCCCCTTTTGGTGTTTATGAATATCTAGCTCGTTCTTGACTGCTGAGTACTAACATAATTGTCAATACTGCAACTTGCATTATGTTCATCATGTGATGCTGCAACTTGCAGCTAATCAACATTTTTTTATTTTTATATTACCCATCTTTCGGGCAGATTACTTAACTCAGGAAAATGGGTATCTGCCGAAAAAACAAGTATTCTTTTGGGCATAATGGTATATATTAACAAGCAATATATTTTGCAGGAAGTCCAATAATTTATATATATATATATATATATATATATATGAAAGTAGATGAAAGAGAAATGAACGAGGGATTATAAGGTTAAGAATCAAATTATCACCGACAAGGTAAATATTAGGTAGCCAACCAACTAAATTATTAAGCCCAATGATTAACTTTCTTGTTTAGAGCTATAACATGAATCATGATAATAACAATCAATAACATTATCCAGGATAAACCTTCCTAGATTGGCTATAAAGTCTCTGCTTTCCTTACTAGATTTTAAGTACTAATTTTGGACTATCTAGTTCTCTTAGCGTTTGTTTGAAGTTTGCAAATTTAATTTTGGAATTTTCGGGAAAAGTGTTTGCTTGACCTGCTTTTGCAAATTTAATTTTTCTTTTTGAAGATTTCTAAGTCAATTTTCATATCTTTTAAAAACTCAAAAAAGGAAAAAAAAAAGTCTTTTAAAAGGTTGGAAAACAGAGTTTGCAAATCTTCCATTAAAAAATGTTTTATGTCTTTGCAAAAAACTAAAACAAAAGCTAACTATCAACTTAATCTGGAAAGTACAATAAACATGATTTCGTAAGATTTCCTTTCCTTTCTTACACATAGAAGTAAGTCGAAGCATAATAAGAGGAAAAGGCATATATCTTTATATCAAAGACGTTATTCATTTGTCTTGCCAATAAATCATATAGGCCAGCCATTACTTTTAAACCACATCGACGTACAAGTATATTCCAAGATTTCAATGAAACAATTACTTCATTAATAAAAGGGAGAAAAACACTTCACTGCATGGATACTCGGAAGGTATTATAGACGGAGACGAAGTAATGATTTAAAATTTATAAAATTAAAGTTCATATTAATTATTCTCTCTCGTCTACGATAAGTGACCAATTTATTTTTTTATTTTGGTTCAAAATAAGTGTCCATTTATATAATCAAGAAAAAATTCAATATGTTTTTTTAAAATTACCTTTATGTACGTATTTCTAAAAAATATTTTACTCCTCACATTAGTTATCCTGGAACATTTAATTAAGGATAGTTTAGTCATATTAATTATTTTTGTTTAGTCACTTATTATGGATCAGAGGAAATACTAATTTTATAATTAAATATTTATATATATTTAATAAATTTTTAATATAAATATATATCTAAACAAAAATTTCTAAGTTAGCTCGAATCCATATACTCAACCTCTGGGAAATCACTTTCTTGGTCTTTGGTGTGTCTATTTGTAATTCTGCTGATGATTGACACTTGTCCGTCTTTTTTAGATGGACGTGCAAGAACCTTAATTATCATAATAATTAATTAACTTCCCTTGGTTTTCGCTTAAAACCCTTCGTTAATGAATTGTTCATTGTAACAAGGAATCTCATTGGTCCCCCTCACGTGGGGCTCATACAAGTTCCAATTACTAAAGAGCACATACATGAAGTTTAAGAAAAAATGAATATTTTTGAAATTTGTGATCCTAAACAAATCAAAAAGGGACTCAGAGTATTTGTGTGGTTATAAAAACTTCTCATTAAGGGTAGAATTATATATTTAAGCTAAATTGTTATCAAATTTAAAAAGGAATCATTCTTTTTTGAACAGACCAAAAATGAAATAGATTCACATCGAGGATTAGTTTGGAAACCCTAGAAACATATTTGATTGGAGCTTTATACTCCTATAATATATGAGTATATTAATGTGAAAAGTACACCAAATCTTATACTAGTTTGGTATTTCCGGTCCACAATATGTGACCAATTTATTTTTTCATTTTGATCCAAAATAAGTGTCCATTTATGTAATCAAGAAAAAATTCAATTTGTTTTTACTCTTTTACCCTTATGTGCATATCCCTAAAAATATTTTTTACTCCTCACATTAAATCCACTATAACTATATGACCAATATTTAATTAAGGGTAGTTTGGTCATACTAGGTATTTTTGTATAGAATTTAATATTTTTTTAATGAGCGTGCCTAAAACAAACTGGTCACTTATTGTGGCTTGGAGGGAGTACTTAGTACTAATGACAAGTTCCTCTACAATAAGCTTGTTATTTTACTATTATAGTGGAGTAAAGTTTAGTCATTTTAATCTCAGACAAAATAGTTTTATGACTTTATTGTTATATTAAGTAAAATTTAGTAATTATAAGTTATGGAAAGTAAAAATTAATTGCTTTAATGTGATAAATATAATTTTATATATAATCTTATTAGTATAATAGTTAAATAAATCGATCAGGGGCTACATATGGAATTAACCTCAAAATCTCAGAATATGCGGTTTTGATAGTAAGGATTCTTTGATTTAGTCCTTTTCCTTTGTCTGTTTATTGATTAATTTGTTCTCGTGCTTCTTTCTCATATGCACACTTATGAAGAAGGAAAGAAATTAGAATTGTTTTCATATGCAACATATTGTACTTCCGGCGGAGCCTAGAAACCCGACTAAGAGTTCGGTCGAACCCAGTAACTTTTGTTCAAATAGTATATTCGTGTTAAAAAATTCATGTTATATGCGCAAATAATAAATTTAGAACTCAGTTATTAACACTTAAAATCGTCGTTCTAAAATCTAGAACCCATAAAATTGAAATCCTAGCTCCGCCTCTGCTTTCACATAGATGAGTCTATCTTCAAGTTGGTAGAGTAAATTCATTGGAACATGTTGTTTTGAGTCATTGAATATTGAGATACAAAGGGGGTATATACATGTTTTAAGGTTGAAGGATGAGTTTGATTCTTCATCTATCTATATCTATCTATCTATCTATCTATCTATCTATCTATATTATTATAAAAGTATGAATATAATGTTACTTTTAAAAAAATAACTTTATAATATTAATCATAATAACTCACAACAAAAGGACATAACCGAAATTCTAGACATTAGCCTTGTAATGCTATTAGTTTTAGGATATAATACTACACGTTAAGAATCCTACATGATTACGTTTTAGAATTCTATTAGTATAAACTTTCGGGTATAGACATATAATATGTTAGCATGTAAACATAAAATATCTAGGAACACGTTAGGTTTCCTATTAATATAATTACGTTCGAGATAGAAACATATATTTAGCCATGTAATACTAATTGCTTTTAGGATATATTTCTTAAACATTTCTATTACTAATTTAATTTGAAAACGTATTATATTGTCCTATTACTAATTTAATTTGGGAATGTATTATATTATCCAAATTAATTTAGAAAAGGTGAGCCTATATTATTATAAAAGCACGAATACAATAATGATAGATCAAAATAGCTCTAAAATATTAAATAGAATAACTCATAGGACATAACTGTATAAACCTATTGTTTGGACTATAATACGTTTTATGTTATTTTTTTAATATTTAAGATTTTTTAAAAAATTAATAAAATTTTGTCTATTAAATTATTATTAAAATTATGTAGGAAGGTTTAATAGAATCAATTTCATGAGAATTCTCTGTATTGACAATACATTACCACTCCATAAAATCCAATATAAAAAAAAATAAAATTAATATTAAATGGACTGCACAAAGCATTGATTGAGAAAAACAAATATTCCCACGATAAAATATTTTTAAATTATATTAAACTTCTTTCCTTCTCAAATAATATTATTTTACTATTAATTTTTCGTGTAATATTGAAAAGTATACCGAATTATTAAAAAATAACTAAGAAAATATTTAAGAATATAAATGTGTCGGAAAGAGAAAGAAAAATGATTGGTAAGAGTCAATAACACTAATGATTCTGCAAACATAAAGATCTAAAAGTAGAATGTCCGATCGATCATTTTACTCGTTGAAAATAAAATTTACTGTGGATAAAATTATAATTACGATTAAATATTCAAAAAAAAGATGAACTGATATTAAGAATCTGAATCAACCTAAGATAAATTATTTCTTTATTTTAAGACTAAATAATTAAATCTTTCAATTAATTATTTAACAAGGGAATCCAATTCAAGTATTTTTTTGAATTCATCATATGAGTATAATTATTTTTCAAGTTAAAAATAATTCTTAGGGTACATAGAAATATTAGAACACAAAGTAAAAAGGTTTAGTATAGTATTAAGAATCAAAAGGTCATACAAGTGTCTCGGGAAGCACAATCAAAGCTAAATCCTTAACAAGAACAAGCTTTCAAGACTATATTATAAAGTGTAACGACCCGACTTGTTGTTTTAAGAATTAAATTCCCGTTCAGCGATATAAAGTCCCGAGAAACTTCATAATATGTATTATGACTTGCGTGTGTCGTCGAGTTTGGTTTTCGGAGGATTCAAAATTAAATTGAAAGAACAATTCTTATTTTAGAAGCTAAAATGAAAAGAGTTGATTGGAGAGTTGACTTGTCACGACCCAAAATCTGACTAGTCGTGATGGCACCTAACCCAATCCGCTAGGTAAGCCAATTATCCACTATCCAATTTCAATGTGATTTAACAAGACAATTAAGTAAAAGAAAATATCTAAATCTTATACATTCCCCAAGGACTAATAGTACAAATCATGAGCTTATAAGAATAGAGTATACAAAGCTGGTATGAAGTAATACATCATTTATTTAAAAAGTACATAAACAGAGTTTTATGAATCTAAGGCTACCATGAACAAGAGGCAGCTACAACCGGAACGCAGATACATCTTCAGATCCAGCTCCCAACGAACGCAATAACATCAACTGCCAATATGTGCACGCAAGGTGCAGAAGTGTAGTATGAGTACAACCGACCCCATTTAATCAATAAGTAACAAACCTAACATTAGGTTGAAAGTAGTGACAGGCTTGTACCAAGGTCAGAGTCCAACTTCCATAACTAACAATAGTTCATAACAATATCAAACAAGTAATTGTCACGACCCAATTTCCCCTCCATATGACGTCGTGACAACACCTAGTCTCTACGACTAGGTAAGCCTAACATTTGCGGAATAATAAAATGAAAACATAAATTTAACAACTAACTGTAGTAGTAACAACATAACTGGGTACCATGCCGCCTGACTTGTACAATAACCAACTATTCAAAAATACACAGTAATCCCAAAACCCGGAACATCGTAAATCACAAACTACAGAAGGAAAGTCTAGTGTCTCTATACATCAGAGTCTAACAAAAGAAAAATACAGAAGATAATGGACATGGAAAAGAGTAGAAGGGGACTCCGAGGTCTGCGGACGCGGCAGATATACCTTGAAGTCTCCAAAGCTGTCTCGGTTCACTGATAGTGCGGTTGATAAGGAGAACCTGGATCTGCACACGAAAAACATGTGAAGAGAGTAGCATGAGTACACCACAATTGGTACCCAGTAAGTGCCAAGCCTAACCTCGGTCGAGTAATGACGAGGTCAAGTCAGGACCCTACTGGTATAAATAATAATAAGGCGAGGCAAGAATGAAATATAGCAGTAAAATAAAGATTGAAATTTAACAAGAAAGAATTCATAGAAGGTAACAACGCAGTACACATAAATACAACATGAGATCTCCCAGAATACTATTTCATAGTCCCAAATGTAAATGTGCAGTACAGGGGATCTCCCGGAATACTGTTTCGTAGTCCCAAAGTAAATATGCAGTACAATAGGATCTCTCGGAATACTGTTCTGTAGTCCCAAAGTAAATATGCAGTACAGGGGGATCTCCCGGAATACAGTTCCGTAGTCCCAAAGTAAATATGCAGCTCAACCAATGGAAATAACAGTTACAACAAGAAAACCTACAATTGAAACTAAGTTCAAGTAAAGGAAAAACAGGAAATTTCACTAAACATGGTGCACAGAGTAGGCATGCTATCCTAAACTAAACATGATAGTTACATATGCTAGTGTAGCTCAAATAAGGAGAAACATGTTATTACTTAGTGAAGAACAGAGTTTTACAATAAATAGCTCGTGTACATACTCGTCACCTCACGTACACGGCGCTCACATATCAAAACAATACCAAATCCTAAGGGAAGTTTCCCCCACACACGGTTAGATAAGCCACTTACCTCGAACCAAGCTCAATCAATCGGTCACAATACCTTTCCCACGAATATCTGTCTCCGAATGGCCCAAATCTAGCCAAAAACAATTACATATCATAAATACAACCATGATAGACTCATCTAATAAATGAAATCAATACTTTAACAAAAATTCCGAAATTCTCCCTAAAAAGTCGACCCGGGCCCACGTCTCGGAATCGGGTAAAAGTCACAAAATATGAACACCCATTCACTCACGAGTCCAACCATATAAAAATTACTCAAATCCGATCACAAATCCCCTTTCAAAACTTGAAATCTTTGTTGAAGAAGTTTTTCCAATTTTTCCCAATTTCAACCCCCAAAATCCGAAATTAAAGAGAAAATTAATGATAGATTAGTGAAATATAACCAAAATGGAGTGTAGAATCATTACCCAATCGATATTTATAAAATTCCCTCAAAATCTCGTCCAAATCCGAGCTCCCAACCCAAGTTTTGATAAAATGGCAAAACCCCCGTTTTTGGAAACGATATAAGTCTGCCCAATGATTCCTTAATCGCGATTGCGAAAATAGCCTCGCGATCGCAAAGAACAATTTCGCTGCCCCAGAAATTAACTCTACGCGAATGCGTAAAACACCACGCAAACGCGATGATCTGGCTCTCAGACTCACACGATCGCGAACGTCCTCACATGTTAGCGATGAGCAAAGCGCGTGATCTAGCTTTGGTCCACTTAACCCTACGCGAACGCGACCTTGTCTCTGCATTCGCTAAGCACCACCTCCCTTCACTACGTGTTCGAATGCCCCTGTCCGCAAATGCGAAGAACAATTCCATCCTCTCGCCCAGCTAGCTTACGCGATCGCGTATAAGGAAACCAGAACTTAGACACCAGAAAACTTCAGCAACCTTCTAAGTACAAAAATCGATCCGCTGGGCATCCGAAACACACCCGAGGCCCCCGAGACCTCAACCAAACATACCAACCAGTCCTAAATCACCATACGAACTTAGTCGACCCCTTAAATCATATCAAACAATGCTAAAATCACGAATTACCCTCCAATTCAAACTTAATGAACTTGAAACTTCAAATTTCCATAACCGATGCCGGAATCTATCAAACCGCGTTCTATTACCCCAAATTTTGCACACAAATCGTATTCAACATTATGGACCTACTCCAACTTACGAAATCAGAATCCGACCCCGATATAAAAAAGTCCACTACCGGTCAAAATCTAAAAAAATTTGACTTTCGCCAATTCAAGCCTAAATCAACTGCAGACCTCAAATTCACAGTCCGGAAATGCTCCTAAGTCCAGAATCACCCAATGGGGATAACGGAACCGACGAAACTCCATTTTGGAGTCATCTTCACATAGTTCCGACTACGGTCAAAATCCTAAGACTTAAGCTTCCGTTTTAGGGACTAAGTGTCCCAAAACACTCCAAAACCAAAAACAAAACCTCCTGACAAGTCACATAAGTAGAAAACAATATGGGGGAAACAGTAAATAGGGAATCGGGGCTATGACTCTCAAAACTACCGGCCGAGTCGTTACAGTAATACCCGAAGTAACTCAGAGATAAAATGCTCAATAAAATCATGATTTCTGAAAATAGTTCTGCCCTTTCAAGTACATCAGTGAAAACCCAAATCGTTTACCGAAGTTCCCAAAAATATGAGTAAGTTTGAAAACAGTAATTTTCCCAAAAATCCTTTCAATAATAAATAAGATGTCTCATTTTCTTTCCAGATAGCCAGTGTAAAATGCATCACTATGCCCATATGACAATATGTGTGAGAAATGATGAATAACATGATACCATACAGCATGAGGAAAATGCATCTCTATGCATGTATGTCAAATGTTCATGTCAATGCGATACACTCAGTGATGAAACCATATGCATACTCTCAGAGTATAATTTCATTCAGTCCTCTCAGTCACTCAGTCCTCACAGTTAATCAGTCCTCACAGTCACTAAGTCCTTCCAATCACTCGGCACTCGACACTAGCACTCACTGGGGGTGTGTACAGACTCCTGAGGGGCTCCTTCAGCCCAAGCACTATAATCTACACGGACAACTCACGTGCTGCACGGATAACTCACGTGCTATAGTATCAATATATGTATCCGCATGGACAACTCACGTGCTATAATAAGCCAATCTGGCCTGCTGCGGTGTACAACCCGATCCCATAATAATAAAGTATATAAAGGCAATATGGCCTGCTGCGGCGTGCATCTCGATCCCATAAGTATCCTCACAATCAAGCCCTCGGCCTCACTTAGTCATCAATCTCTCCAGTCTCTCGGGCTCTCAATGTCATGAAACTAGCCCAAAATGATGATATGATGAATCAATAATTAGCAACAGAGACTGAGAGATGATATGCAATGAATGAACATGATTGAGTATGAAATTTCATTTTAAACAAATAATTCAACAGCAATATGACCTCTGTCGGTCTCAATAATACTGGCACATAGCCTCAGCATGATTTTTCACAAGATTCTCAGCTCAATTTGTTTAACACATAAAACTACATAGAAAATGCCAAGATTATTTGACTACAAAATTTCACGGAACCAATTACATCATAATTTCTATAGTGCACGCCCACACGCCCGTCACCTAGCATGTGAGTCACCTACAAACAATTCACATAATACGTATATTCAGGATTCATACCCTCAGCTCCAAGATTAGAAGAGTTACTTACCTCAAATAAGACGAATCCAATGTCGAGCAAGCTAAATAATGCTTCAGAAATCCCATTATGCACGTATCAACTTCTGAACGGCTTCTTGTCTCCTTAATTCAATGCCAACGATCCGAAACTGAAATTCACCCCTTAATGATACTACAATGATCTACTATACTAAGAAACTTCAATCTATAATATCAACATCCATTAGGACTAACATTAGTAACTAATTCCATAGTTTAGGCCATTTAGACAATTTACCAAACACCTAGTGGGCATACATTTATATATTTCTTAACCATAGAATTAGTTCTTCCAACTATCATCATTTACCAACAATTCATCCCACCATCATTCTTTAACAACTTATAATCCTAACATCACATGTGTGACCAACCATTCTCACCCAACCAACAAAATTCCATCAAATAATCTCCTTTCTATCTCTATAATGATTATGTATTTAAATTGGGAATTTATGGCTTTCAATCACCATACCATGAGTTCCTATACTTAATTGATACTCATATCCCATAATATACCCATACATGTAAGTCTAAGGATGTAGGATTACCTTTTGGAAGAAATCTTGCAAAACCCTCCTTTGAGTCCTTGGAGAAATTTCTTGAAGATCTATATATTTTATGTGTAGATTTCATCAATACTAGTGTAAAAATGATGGAATTTCACACCAAAATAATGGGTATTGCTTACCTTGAAGAAGAGGGTCGTTGGTGATCTTGAGAGAGTGGAGAAGAGCTCCAAAATTTGTCCAAATGAAATGGAAAAAATGAACCCCGAAATTGTATTGTATTTATAGGCCTAGATTTCTGGGTTTCAGATGCTGCCCTAGATGATTCGCATCCCCACTTCACTCCTCTTTGAAGTTCGTATATGGACCTGGATGCTATGGCAGCACTTCACTGCCAGCCTTGTTTTTGGACGCGGCCTCGGATGCTTCGCATCCGCAGACTCCTCCGCCAGCCTTTGGTAATTTAGTCATAACTTCTTGTAGGAATGTCCAAATGACGAACGATTTGAAGCGTTAGAAACTAGACTCGAAGACCTTTATATATATATATATATATATATATATATATGCTCGTCCAAAGTTTGGTCTTGTGCGTACTCATTTGAAACTTTATTCTATCATGAAATTTCCAACTTGACTTGGACTTAGGGCTCTCCTTAGACCCCACAGTACTTATAATATGCCTCGTACACTTATTATCATATCTAGTTGATATCCATTATATTAATTGTCCTTGTCTGCACACAATATAATTTAATGAGCGCACATCAACTTTCTTACTAGCGCTCAAGTACTTCGAAAGTTTTGGGGTGTTACATTCTCCCCACTTAAGAACATTCATCCTCGAATGTTTCGAAGTCACTTCTAAGAATAGAGTTATCCTTATACCTCTAACCATTATACATAAGCACTTATGACTACATCGATCTCATACTTCCTTCCCAAAATTTTAACTTACTTATGGCCCTTAAAATGCGGCTATCTTTACAAATTCATAAATATTTCGGCAGAGTTTTCCCTATAAGTGGGCCTATCCACCTGTCATATAACACCAACATCAACCTATCAACACATCCACAACTTGGAAAAGCATCACCATGTATATCAACATCACAAATCTCATCATTACAGGCATTAGATTATCAAGAGTGATATCTGGACATGAGCTGCACATATTTAAATCATAACACATAAAAAGTACCTTTCAAATCACAATCATTTGTCTATACACTCAAGTGAGAACATTTTATTTTCTTAACACCTTTGGCCCTCAAGGTGGCCTCCTCGACTTACCGATTTCGCCATAACACATTAACGGAGGCAATCTCAACTCCCGGACTTTTCAAACAAGGATAGCAAATAGTTGCTCCTCATAATCTAATTATCCATTAACTTCACCTTCTTAGACATAGACACATGAAATACCGGGTACACGGGGAACAATAATAGGGAGACATCATACTCATAGTTTGGCATATTCCCTTCATGATTTCATAAAGCATAATGTGACTACACATACTTTACCCTTATTGGAAATTCACATAACATCCTCACGGAGAGAATACTGAGAATAACCCGTTCACTTTCTTCAACTCTAAATCTCTACGCCGAACACCCGAACTAAACCTTTGGCGACCTCCAACAATTACTCTAAGATGTTCTAGTATGAAAATGACCATAAACTTTTCTATCCAATATATATTTGATCACGGGGTGATGCTTCTTCTTTGACATGTTTGAACCTTCAAATCAATATTTCACCTTATCACGCATGCATACCCGAGGTGATCCCATGTCACCCTATCCCATATAGGCCTGACGACACCACATAATTAAAAATTACTAATTTAGCCTTAGCCCATAAATCTTGGAATTCAATTTCCAACATCCAAAAACTTCTTTTCAAGATCCAAATTTCACATCTACACATTGTATAAATTTGAGAAAGTTGTATTAAGCTGTAACCATAACCTCGGATTTAATCACACAACATACTATACAACTCGCATATTCGCGACATCATTCCCGATCATAGTAACTACTCAAAACCAACCAGGTACTAGTATTAAACCCACTTTCTATAAAACCTCGTTCCAAAACTTTTGTACACTGCCGATGTTATTCTCCCAAATATACCGTAATCAAATTCGATTGTACTCATTCTAGGTCCAATGACCTCATCTCATTAAACCTAACCACTTTATTGACATTCAACCCCAACATTTTCAACCAACTCCTCAAATTTCGTGAAAAGAATAACCGTAGGTGCATGTGCTCAATTCCTCAAATACCCTGCTCAATAATATTATAGCATGAAGAGGAAGGAAAGACAATTAAATCAGATAAATGATCGAGAAATTCGCAAATTCCACACACTGCATGGTATAGTCCCAGTCCTCCAGTCCAAATATACCATATGGGATCATTTAAATAGGTATACAGGTATATGATGAGTAGGATAAGATTCTCATGTTCTCGGACTGGTATAAATGTCATGCTAAAGTGAAGGCATGTACAAAGTGTGCTATCGTAGCTAAAATAGAAAAAAAATCTTTCATCACTAAGGTATTTATCAAGTTAATTCAGGGATTTTAACTCCTATGTAGCCTCAATCACGGCTCAAATAGCTAACACAGTGTTACAAATATGAGAAACATCACAGCTTAAAGCTCAACAGTCGATTCCAGGTTTATTATAGCCCAAACGCAATATGAGCATGGATAAATAGCCCTCTAAAAAGTCCTCAATGACTTAACCATAACCCGTACTATTATCTAGTTAACTTGGCCACACCTTCATAGTACGCGGCCCCAAACAATTTGCTTCTGAGAACTTCCAGTCCCCAAATCCACATAACACATGAATCGATATAGACGATCCCAACTCCAACACTTGAATGACTAGCATACCCTTCATGCCCGATCATCCATTAGGAATACTTCCATAATTCTTTCGTGCCACATAACAATAATTTGAATATCAACAGTCTATCAACCGGGTGAGTATCGCAATACCAATGAGCATTCGTAAGTCAAAACACAATGTGCCTTCTGAAATATGCACCATTCTCGGGATTTACCGAGCAGTTATAACATTCATCTAAGTGTCTAAAACTATCCATGTTGTTAATTTGTGACCTTCCATTCAAGACTGAAATACCACCTTGTAAATGTAAGTCTTAATCCCGCACAACACACCACATCTACCATGCCATCATGTGAAAGGTACGAGAATCTCATTATTAACTCCGAGTCACCAGAAAATTACATACCCGGTTAGTTAGAAACCTTCCCTTTGCTCCCTTCCAAGTGAAAATCACAACACACAACATGTTCCTCACACCGGTAGAGAATATCCGGTTCAAACCATCAAGATCACTTTGAAATCCATTCGCACATAACCAAGCTATCAGAATTGAATCTTTCTAACTCGACCAAGCTATGCATGTCGCCAAATCCTAGAGTATTGCCACGAAATACTAGTAAGGCCTCGTTATAATACATCCTAACTTAGAACCACACCGCCCTAAGGCCCATAAGCCGTTGTATTCCTTCTTACACACCCATAAGTACCACCACCGAGACACCCACTCTGAAGAGGCCTTATGTGAACTTAAAATTGTTCTTTTACCTTTATTATACTGGATTGTAGAATCCATAGTCATACAGAATTACCGCAGGTCCCGACACCATCAAATGCAAATCTCAGATTCTATCCATATACAAGTCTGAAAAAATTTTCAATTGCTATATATAAATCTCGGACCCATTAGAACCTTCTCAGGAGTCACCCACTCAGCTCAAAATTGAATTGCACCGCCCAAACGGGCCAAAAGACACATGCCCCATTAGCACAACAACACTCAAAGAAATAATCCTGCCTTAACACCACTGGCCAAATTTATATTCCATGCGCACTACATTCTTCGCAATTCACAACTTAATCATTCCATGATTTTTCATATTTTCAAAAGTGCATTATATCCCGTATTTAGGAAATTTTCTTACTCGAGTCATCCTCGATCTTAGCCTGTGCAGTCATAACTGCTCCACAAGTATGTCTCGGACCAAAACTTAATTTAACCTATAACCATGAAATCGAATTTTCTACATTCAATAATTCACAATACCCATATTCAATTACTGCCATAACACCGTAGTGAGATTTAACTAAATTTCTTTCCAAGCTCATGCATCACAACCTATATGGTACCTCAAATCGTCTACTAAGCTCGCCTTCATTCTCGTGATGGTCAGGTCAACTTTCTTCACCAATTCAAATTCAAATCCCAATATATCTGCCCTACTGGTAGAAAACAAGATTCTCCACACAATATTATAAAGATCACACCTCTGTAGTTTATTCCGCTGGTGATAACCCGCATGTTTAGCCTCAAACTGGGATCTTTCTATACCCTTTTTACTGCCACAACTCCTACGTAATCACTTAACCTTCATGAGTTTGAACTCATCAACAAGACACGAAAATTTAGTTTGTTCAACAATTACACCACATAAAAGATCCTTCAACACATTCATAACTCGAGACTCTACGTCAAATCGAGACAAAAGTCAAATACCCAATAGTCCTTTTTATATATCAAGCAAACATTTTTTTTCTCATCACTTTCAAACCATCGAACACATCCCGCAGTCACAATATAGTCATCATATGGTCATCTAGCCATTCATCAAGCCACAAATTCCACTCATAGGGACACTACCGGACATATGAGTCCAATTGTACAAGTTCACACAACTGAAACTACCAAGCCTAAGATGCGGTCTAAACCTGACCTCAAGTCCTCCAGACTGGCCCATCACCAAAACACAGAATACACATCTCAAACCTTATTCATGGAATCACAAGCCGTCCACAGCTGATATCGAGCGTTCACATATGAGTACGAGTGAATGGAATGAATTCAAAGATGTACGTTTCAAGCCGAATCAATGCCGCACGATAAGGAAAGAAAGATGGGAAGTTTATCCTAAAATTCCTTGTAGCCTCTCGAAGATAAGTATGGACGTCATCATATCGATATGCAAGCCTCTACTAGACACTTGCTCATGACTTGTAAGACCTATGAATCAGGGCTATTACTCTCAAAACGACCTGCCGGTCGTTACAGTAATACCCGAAGTAACTCAGATATAAAATGCTCAATAAAATCATGATTTCTGAAAATAGTTCTACCCTTTCAAGTACATCAGTGAAAACCCAAATCGTTTACCGAAGTTGCCAAAAATATTAGTAAGTTGGAAAACAGTAATTTTCCCAAAAATCCTATCAATAATAAATAAGATGTCTCATTTTCTTTCCAGATAGCCAGTGTAAAATGCATCACTATGCATATGTGTGAGAAATCATGAATAACGTGATACCATACAACATGAGGAAAATGCATCTCTATGCCTATATGTCAAATGTTCATGCCAATGTGATGCACTCAGTGATGAAACTATATGCATACTCTCAGAGTATCATTTCACTCAGTCCTCCCAGTCACTCAGTCCTCACAGTCAATCAGTCCTCACAGTCACTCAGTCCTCCCAATCACTCGGCACTCGCACTCAGTTGGTACCTGCGCTCACTGGAGATGTGTACAGACTCCGGATGGGCTCCTTCAGCCCAAGTGCTATAATCTGCACGGACAACTCACGTGCTATAGTATCAATATCTCTATCCGCAGGGACAACTCACGCGCTATAATAAGGCAATCTGGCATGCTGCGGCGTGTAGCCTGATCCCATAATAATAAAGTATATAAAGCCAATATGGCCTATTGTGGCGTGCAGCCTGATCCCATAATTATCCTCACAATCAGGCCCTCGGCCTCACTCAATCATCAATCTCTCCAGTCTCTCGGACTCATAATGTCATGAAACTAGCCAAAAATGATGATATGATGAATTAATAATTAGCAATAGAGACTGAATTAAACAAATAATTCAACAGCAATATGACCTCTGCGAGTCTCAATAATACTGGCACATAGCCTCAGCATGATTTTTAATAAGATTCTCAGCTCAATTTCTTTAACACATAAAACTACATAGAAAATGCCTATATGTTTTGACTATAAAATTTCACGGAACCAATTGCGTCACAATTTCTATAGTGCACGCCCACACGCCAGTCACCTAACATGTGCGTCATCTCCAAACAATTCATATAATACGTATATTTAGGATTCATACATTCGTCTCCAAGATTAGAAGAGTTACTTACCTCGAACAAGACGAATCCAATGTCGAGCAAGCTAAACAATGCTCTAGAAATCCCATTCTACATGTATCAGCTTCTGAACGACTTCTTGTCTCCTCAATTCAATGCCAACGATCCGAAACTAAAATTCACCTCTTAATGATACTACAACTATCTACTATACTAAGCAACTTCAATCTACAATATCAACATCCATTGGGACCAACATTAGTAACCAATTTCATAGTTTAGGCCATTTAGACAATTTACCAAATACCTAGTGGGCATACATTTATATATTTCTTAACCATAGAATTAGTTATTCCAACTACCATCATTTACCAATAATTCATACCACCATCATTCTTTAACAACTTATAATCCTAACATCACATGTGTGACCAACTATTCCCACCCAACTAACTAAATTCCATCAAATAATCTCTTTTCAATCTCTACAATGATTATATATTTAAATTGAGAACTTATGGATTCAAATCACCATATCATGAGTTTCTATACTTAATTCATACTCATATTCCCATAATATATCCATACATGTAAGTATAAGGGTGTAGGATTACCTTTTGGAAGAAATCTTGTAAAACCCTCATTTGAGTCTTTGAAGAAATTTCTTGAAGATCTATGTATTGTTTGTGTAGATTTCATCAATATTAGTGTAGAAATGATGGAATTTCACATCCCAATAATGGGGATTACTTACCTTGAAGAAGAGGGGAGTTGGTGGTCTTGAGATAGTGGAGAAGAGCTCCAAAATTCGTCCAAATGAAATGGGGAAAATGAACCCCGAAATTGTATTGTATTTATAGGCCCAAATTTCTGGATTTCGGATGCTTCCCTAGATGCTTAGCATCTCCACTTCACTCCTCTTTGAAGTTCGTATTTGGACCTTGTTACAACCCAAATTCCTGTACCTTAGATCATGCCGTAAGTTAGTCGACGTAAATCCAAGAAGAGATTATCTTTGAGATGATAAGAAGTTAATCCTATTTGTCTTAAACGATACAAGGGTGTATAAGAATGGTTAACAAGTATTAGAAGTTAAATGAATCAAGGATGTTGTAACCCGTATTTTCAGGTAACACTAGAGGGAGGTCATGTTTTAATGTATTTTAATCATATAATATCCGTATCATNAATTTCTGGATTTCGGATGCTTCCCTAGATGCTTAGCATCTCCACTTCACTCCTCTTTGAAGTTCGTATTTGGACCTTGTTACAACCCAAATTCCTGTACCTTAGATCATGCCGTAAGTTAGTCGACGTAAATCCAAGAAGAGATTATCTTTGAG
>AWOL01S0004142.1:0-11732 GCA_000715115.1 Nicotiana otophora
TTTGGTCCTACATTAGTTTGCTTACGATGTATGTTTACGTACGAAAATATAGGGTGTAACAGTCTTTTTGCTTGAGGTTCAAGAGGAACCTCTTGAACTTGGTCATCTTCAGCATCCACATGCCGCAAAGGCATGTTTCTGAGTTGATCATTGTTAAAGGCCATTGTTTCACCTACAATTGATTCACACAAATCAGTAACGCGGAAGGAAAAGAAGACAATTCACACACAAAACCAAATATATAGCTAAATCCATTTTTAGCTCCCCGGCAACGGCGCCCAAAATTGATCCCGTCCAAGTCACACCTCTATTTAAGGTTATGAAATGGTCAATGTAATAGTAATACCCAACAAAGAGTCTGGGTCGATTTTCCATAGGGAGCTATGAATGGGACCTAGGGGTATATATTATAGTGTATGAGCTTGAAATATCTCAAATTGTACTTCCACAAACTTGGGTTATTTCTAGGTCTAATTTAAACCAAAATTACAAACTAAGAATTGAAACTAGGAGAGTGTTTTTGTTGTTATTTTTCAAATGATGTAAAAGACCTAGGGCTATGACCTTAACATTACAAGTGAACTAATCAATGATCAAACCACCACTATTATCCTTAGCCCCAACATTGTTGCCAAGTTGTTTACCCTTAAAAATTGATAACAATTGAATTTATACACAATTTTAAGGATATGTGGACTAATTTAATAAAAATAATAAATAGCGTTAAATAAGTGAACTAAATATGGAATAAATAACCAAACCAGTTGTGATCTTAGGTCCCACCTCGAATCCGAGCTTAGAGATTGTTCTGCCCTCGATTCGAAGCCAAATACTTATGAAGGACTATGAGCAAAAATAAGAACTTTGAATAACTTTAGAATCAGAGAAAATAAGTGTATATTGCTTTGATATACGTGTTACAATATGTCTATTGAACAATAAACTTCCTCTTTATATAGTAGGGGAGTTTTACCCTAAGTACAATTCTAAGAAAGGTAAAAATCTTCTTTTTCGTTAATCACTGGTATGTTATCGATACGGGCTGAGATCCACGTCGCGATATCCGGTTGGGCGCGGATATCACGGCCCTTCATTAGTCATGTACAAGCATTTGGTTATACCTTTCGAGGTCTTGGAGCCTGAATTGTCTCGATGGCCCCGATGATAAGCGCTTCGTTCGAGCCTTAGTACGAGTAGTTCCTAGCTTTGATCTAGATTTTGTTTAGTTATGCCCTTGCTTCGTTTGCCCACCAGGAAATCAAGGTGCTCACTAGCCCCGATTTTACCCGTATACACCTAGATTGAAAAATAACTTACTAACAAACCATCTTTAAACCAAAATAAAATGATTAAATCGTAAGAGTCACACGCTGAGGTGAGAAAAATACATTGTATTTATATACTAGACATATATATATATAGTTGGTAATACTGGTGTAAGTATTTTCGAACCCTACCTATTGTACAGGGTGAAATTGGTTGTTTATGAGTAGCTAAATAGCGAGGTGAAACACGGAACCGAGAACAGACATGTCACGACCCAAAACTCTAACCTGTTGTGATGGCTCCTATCGATAGTACAAGGCAAGCCGACCTTTCAAAATACTTCAATATTTCATAAAAAGGATAATTCAAAGCTTTTTCATACTAGAAATGTTTACAAAAGAAACATTGTTGAATTCAAAATAAAATGCGGAAAGATAGACCCAAACATTGGGATGTCACTAAGTCTTGAGCATTTAGATATCCAGACTAATAAAAATAGTGTCTAAGTATCAATACAGGAAAGAAAGAAAACATAGAAGGAGGGACAAGGTCTGCGAACGCCGGCAGCTACCGCGTATTCTCCGGTACTCGATCGTGCAAGAACACAATGACCTTCATGATCAAACACATCCGGATCTGCACATGAAGTGCAGGGTGTAGCATGGGTATAACCAACTCAACAAGTAACAGAAATAAATAAGGAACTGAGAAGAAGTGACGAGCTATACGATTATAGTTCATTTTCAATAATTCGAGCAAAGAATAGACATGCTTTCACATCCGACAGTTTAAGTCCAATAAGTTTTATACAGTTAAAGTTCAGGTAATCCAGATATAGGATCTTTTAGGAATTTCACAACAATGACAAATAGCAACTAAGTGCATCAACAAATGAAATAGCAAGTACAGCCTCTCAAGGCAACAGTCACTCAACTCGTCAGAACAGCTCAAATCACTCGGCTCTCAGCCCTTAGTGCTCACACTCAATAGATACCTGCGCTTACTAGGGGTGTGCAGACTCTGGAGGGGCTCCTTTCAGCCCAAGCGCTATATCTGCACGGACAACTCGCGTGCTATAGTATAAATATGTGAAACCGCACGGACGACTCACATACTACACAGACAACTCACGTTCCACGGTATCAATACCTCACAGATAGGCCCTCGGCCTCACTCAGTCATCAACCTCTCCAGTCTCTCGGGCTCTCGGAAATCACAAATATTGGCCCAAACAAAGAAAACATAGTGTATCAATAAGAATCAAGAAGCGACTGAGATATGATACGTAAGTAGAACCATGACTGAGTAAACAACAACAATTAGCAAGTAATTCAACAAGTACGCGACCTCTGCGGGTCCCAACAGTACCATCACATAGCCTAAGCATGATTTTTAACATGATTTGCAGTCAAATTTCTATAACATAGGGAGAACATTAGCTAGCAACAAGTTATTCAACTTTACAGTTTCACGGAATGGACCAAGTCCCAATTCCTATGGTGCACGCCCACACGCCCGTCACCTAGCATATGCGTTACCTCAAAAATACTCACATAATCCAATAATCCTGGGTTTCATACCCTCAGGACCAGATTTAAAACTGTTACTTACCTCAAACCGCGCAAAACTCTACTCCAAAGTGCCTTTGCCTCTTGAATCGGTCTCCAAACGTCATGAATCGAGTCACAAGTAGTACGATATAATTAATATAGGCTAAAAGAATCAATTCCACAAGCAAAACACAAAATTATAAGCCAAAAACTGAAATAGGCTCAACCCGGCCCCAGGGCCCATGCCTCGAAATATGACAAAAGTCACAAAATACGAACACGCATCCACTCACGAGTACAAACATACAAGAATTACTCGAATCCAACCTCAAATCACCTTCCAAAACCCGAAAGTTTAGCCTATGGAGTTTCTACCATTTTCCCACAAATTTACAACTCAAATCCCTAATTATATGATGAAAATAGCAATAGATTCATGAAATATGGTCCAATTCGAGTTAGAATCACTTAACCCAACAATATTCGCGAAGAAACCTCGAAACATTGCCTCACACCTAGCTCTCAAAGTCCCAAAATCGAAATGGGACTCAAACCCTCGAAATCTCATTTTCTGCCGAGTAAACTCGCTTCTGTGAACCTTCAACCGCTCCTGTGGTACCGCACCTGCGGGAAATCAATCGTAGGTGCAAAAATGACTTAAATTGATGGGGACCGCATCTACGAGCATTGGGCCGCACCTGCGGTTCGACTTCCGCATCTACGACCCTTGCCCAGGCTGCCCATACCACTCCTGCGACCATCACTCCGCAACTGCGGATGTCAGATGTGTCTTCCTTCTCGCACCTGTGCTCGCGGACCTTCTTGACCAAAAGCGCACCTACGCCCTTCATATCGCACGTGCGATCCAGCACATGCGGTCTCCCCACCGCAGGTGCGAAACACCAGAAACCAGCAAAGCTTCAGCAATTGCATAAGTCCAATATTTCATCTGCTAAGTGCCCGAACACACCCGAGACCCCCGAGACCTCAACCAAATATACCAACCAGTCCTAAAATACCATACAAACTTAGTCGATCACTCAAAACACGTCAAACAATGCAAAAAAACACGAATCACCCTACAATCCAAACTTAATTAACTTGAAACTTCAAATTTCTACAACCGATGCCGAAACCTATCAAACCACATCCGATTGACCCCAAATATTTCACACAATTCATATTCAACATTACGGACCTACTCCAACTTCCGGAATTGGAATCCGACCCCGATATCAAAAAGTCAACCACCCGGTCAAACTTCCAAAAAATTCGACTTTCGCCATTTCAAGCCTAAATTAGCTACATATCTCAAATTGACAGTCCTGACACGCTTCTAAGTCCAAACTCACCCAACGCAGCTACCGGAACCGACAGAACTCTATTCCAGAGTCATCTTCACACAATTCCGACTATGGTTAAAATCCTAAGATTTAAGCTTTCATTTTAGGGACTAAGTGTCCCAAAGCACTCCAAACCAAATATAAGACCTCCCGGAAAGTAACATAAGCAGAAACAGATACGAGGAAAGTAGTAAATAGGGGATCGGGGCTAATACACTCAAAACGACCGACCGGGTCGTTATAAGGCAAAAGTTGAGTCGGTAAATAATTGACATCGATTACGAAGTACATAATCGACACAGGGAGAATCGTGAAGAAAGCTTAATTGATGGCCAAGATACAAAGGCTTGACATCCTATAGAATTAAATGAGCAGCGATTACAGAGAATATTTGCATTCAAAGCCATCTGTTATACATCCATGTAATGACACGACCAGTCGTTTTGAGCATTTGCACTTTGATCGGTAGTTTACAGGCGTGTGTAGCTCTATATGAGGTAATTTGACTTGTATGAGTCGTCGATTTTGATATTCAGGTTAATCGAGACTGATTTAGAAGAATGATTCTCAATTAGGGAGCTTTAAATTCGAAAGTGTTGACCAAGTTTGACTCTTTAGCATTTGACCTCAGATTGGAATTTTGATGGTTCTGTTAGCTACGTTGGGTGAATGTGGACTTAGGAGCGCATCCGGATCGCGATTTGGAGGTTTGTGGTTGATTTTGGCTTGAAATAGCGAAAGTTGGAATTTTAAAAAGTTTGATCGGGAGTGGACTTTTTAATATTGGGGTCAGATTCCTATTCCGGAAGTTGGAGCAGGTCCGTAATGTCAAATGTTACTTTTGTGCAAAATTTAAGGTCAATCAGACGTGATTTGATAGGTTTCAGCATCGGTTGTGGAAGTTTGAAGCTTCAAAGTTCATTGATTTTGAATTGAGGTGCGATTCATCGTTTCGATGTTGTTATGTGTATTTTGACGCCTCGAGTAGGTCCTTGTTATGTTATGGGACTTGTTGGTATGTTTGGGCGGGGTCCAGAGGGGCTCGAGCATGGTTCGGATTGATTTTGGGCTATTTGCCTTCATGTTTTCAGTGTCGGTGTGTTCTGGTGTCTGATGTCACATTTCTTCATCGCGTTCACGTAGCAAGTATTGCGAACGCGTAGTATATTTTGATGGAAGTAGCAATTATTCTTCGCGACCGCGAAGTATTTTACATGTTAGCGTAGAGTTGGGGGCAAGTCTTCTTCACATTTGCCTATGAAGGATCACGTTCGCGTAGCGTTGAGATTTGGCAACTCGAGCTGGGGAATCCTTCATCGCGGTCGCGTAATATGAGTCGTGTTCACGAAGCTTTGGTAGTAGTGGTCATCGCGTTCGCGTGGGGTGTATCACGAATGCGCAGAGTCTTGTGTGGCAGTGTGAGTTTTATTCATCGCGAACGCGATGGATTACCCACATTCGCAAAAGGAGAGGCCTGGGCAGATTATAAAGTACTCTATTTCGAGAGTTTCAACTATTTTTTCATTTTTGGAGCTATGAAGCTCGGATTGAGGCGATTCTTGAAGAAATTTTCACCTTATGAATTGGGGTAAGTGTTCTCTACTCGGTTTTGGTTATATTTCATGAATCTATCTTCGATTCTAGCGTTTCGTTGATGTATTTTAAAGAGGAAATTGAGGGTTTTGGCCTAAAGTTTCATAATATGCAATTTTGAGTTTTGAGCATCGAATTGGAGTCGAATTTGAGTGAAACTAGTATGGTTGGACTCGTAATTAAATGGGTTGTTAATTTTTATAAATTTTGTCGGGTTCCAAGGTGCGAGCCCGGGTTGGGAATTTGGTCGATTTTGGGCTTTTGATTCAAGATTTGATCTTTTTCGATCGGGATTGGTTCCTTTAGCATTGTTTGACATATTTGAGTTGCTTTTGGTTAGTTTCGAGCCGTTCGGGGGTCAGAACGAATGTGATGGAATCTTTGGAGCATCGCTTGGCTTGATCGAGGTAGGTAATCTTTCTAATCTTAGTGTTGAGGGTATGAAATCCTGTAATACGTGTTATGTGATTGGTATTGAAGTGACGCACATGCTAGGTGACGGGTGTGTGATCGTGCACTATGTGAATTGGAACTCTGTTGTTTCTATGGCACTATATAGTGGTCCTATTTTGTTGATATCCATGTTTTCACCTCGTGATAAAGTAATTGAGCTGTCAATCATGCTAGATATCATGTTTAGGCATTACGCCGATACTGTTTGGACCCATAGTGGTCGTTTCTTACTGTCATCTCACTGATTTCATTGATATTTCATATTTAGTCATATCCATGCATTCATACCATATCTCAGTCTCAGATATTATTTATTGATACATCATATCATTGTTGTCGGGCTAGTTTCATGACATTGTGAGCCCGTGAGTGAGAATGGAGAGACTAATGACTGGGTGAGGCCGAGGGCCTGAGTGAGAGTGACATTTTGGGATCAGGCTGCACTCCGCATCATATTATATTGATTATATTTTAATTGGATTGGGTTGCATGCCACAACGAGCCTTATAGCTATTTATATGTTATGGGATCGGGCTACACGCCGCAGCGATATAGCGCTTGGGCTGAAGGAGCCCCTACAAAGTTTGCATACCCCAAGTGAGCATAGTCGACTATATATGTGTGGATCGGGTTGCATGCCACAACGGCCCTTATGGTCATATATGGATCGGGTTGCACGCCCCAACAGGTATTGTACATCGCTGAGTGATTTAGTGTGCTGAGCATTGAGCATAGCGAGAGAGAATGCGAGACAATGAGATTGAATACTCTGAGAGTGTGAGTACATGAGCTCATCATTGAGATGCATTGTATTTGACAAGCGTACTTGAGATACATGCATAGAGATGCATTTCCTTCTGTTACCTGATTTTGTGGATATTTATGATTTTTCCTGTATCTTGACATGGAGGCATAGAGAAGTACTTTCCTCATGCTATCTGAAAATGAAACATCTTACTATTTGTTGAAAGAAGGTTTGGGAAAAATTACAGTTTTCAAACTTACTCGTACTTTGGCTTTTTCGGTAAAAGATTTGGATTTTCACTGCGATACTTGAAAAGAATGCCTATTTTTCTGGGACTGTGAACAGACTGAGCCTTTTATTTCTGAGATACTCTTTTGTTACATGTACTATGTTGTTATGAACTGTTGTGGAATATTGGTGTTGGACCCGACCCTTTCTGTTAGCTCGTCACTACTTTCAACCTAAGGTTAGGTTTGTTACTTATTGAGTACATGGGGTCGGTTGTACTCATACTACACTTCTGCACCTTGCGTGCAGATGTTAGCTGTTGATGTTGCTGTGTTCGATGAGAGCTGGATTTGAAAATGTACCTATGTCCCGGTTGTAGCTGCCTTTTGCTCGTGGTAGCCTTAGATCTATAAAACTTTATTTATGTACTTTTCAAACAGACGATGTATTTATTTCATTTCTGCTTTGTAAACTCTATTCTTAGAAGCTCATGATTTGTACTACCAGTTCTTAGAAAATGTATTAGATTTAGATATTTCTTTACTTAGTTGCTTTATTAATTGTTATTGAAATTGGTTAGTGGTTAATTGGCTTACCTAGAGGGTTAGGTTAGGTTCCATCATGACTAGTCGGATTTTGGGTCGTGACAAGGTGGTATCAGAGCTCTAGGTTCATAGGTTCTACAAGTCATGAGCAAGTGTCTAATAGAGTCTTGCAGATCGGTAAGATGAAATCCATACCTATCTTCGAGAGGCTACAGGACATTTAGGATATACTTCCCATCTTTCATTCCTTATCACGCGACATTGATTCACCTTGAAGCGTAACTCTTTACATTCTTTCCACGCATTCGTATGCACATGTGAGCGCTTGGTATAGGTTGTGCATCGCCGAATTATGATTCTATGAACAAGGTTCGAGATATGTATTCTGTGTTTTGGTGATGGGTCAGTCTGGAGGACTTGAGGCCATGGTTAGACCGCAGCTTGAGCTCGGTAGCTTCAGTGGTAACTTGTAAATTTGGACTCATATGTCCGGTAATGTCCCTATGAGAGGAATTTGTGGCTCGATGAGCGGTAGAATGGCTTTGTTGTTACACCCCATGTTTTCGTACGTGAAAGTACGCCAGAAGTAAATTGATGGAAGCTCGAAATGAGATGTTACATCCCGCATTTTTGTATGTTACGATTTCGTCGTAAGTTCGGGAATGAGATTATTTTGAGAGTATAAGCATTATGCTATTTCAAATAAGTGATAAGTAAATATGTGAAGGTGAGATGGCACGCAAATCGAAAAAAATAAATTTAGTCGAAGTTTGATATTTTGAGATAAAATATGGTCCAAGCTACAATATCCCGTATTTATGGACTAGTGCCATACAAGGTACCACATGACCATGATAGCAAGACATATAAAGTGTGTTAAAGGTGACTAGTATTTTAAGTAATTTGAGATAATTCTTAATTATGTGGATAATAGGGTAATTATGAGTTTTTAGTGGGAGATTAACTAAGTAATTAAGCTAATTAAGTAATTAAGTTATTGGATAAGCTTAATAAGCCAAAAACATGGCAGCAATTAAATCACGATTACTTCATGAAGCAAGATGGCCCATTAAGAATGTCTTGGGGATTATTCATCACTTAAGTGGGGCCCGCACCCACTAAGATAAAAGATATCTAAAAAATTTACAAAGAGAGACATGTCTAATCTCCATAGCAATGTGAATTGATCCGGCAAAATCATACAAAATGATAGTAACGTGGGTTACTTCAACAAAATTCATACGAGATTGTATTTTAGCAAGAATATACAATTGATGATGCAATCTTTTAATGATTCATATGAGATTCAATTTTAAGGGAGTACAGTGCAATCTTTCTCAAGAATATCACTTGAATTTTTTCCTACCTCGATCCGCCGTTACGTGTTGTCGCAAGTGACGTATGTTAGAGGGATTGTCAAGAGAATCAGCTCAGGTATGTTAAGGCTATCCGTTCTTTCCTTTTGGCATGGTCTAAATGATACAAATGAAATGAGCAAAATACTCAACTTTCATAAATGACTCTATTCATAGAAATACTAGGGATGTCTATATTCTTGATTCCCCATGTGTCTTTTTATTCTATCATTTGTTCATTAGTCGCAGAAAATACTTAAGTTGATAAAGTTTATTTCACGATATTAAACAGAGGCATAATGGTCTTATGACGTTTCGAGAGATATTATTGACGTACTTCTCATGCATTGCATTCACTTATATATGTACATTGACCCATGACCAGATGGCATTATATACACGTATATATGTACATTATATGTATATGGGATATGGGAAAAGTTTACAGCGTTATATATGCACCACCACCTGATCAGTTGATATACGTTGATGATTTGCCCACAGTGGCCGAGATGATATAATGGGATGCCCTCAGAAGTTTTATAATGTTATGAACGCATATACCTAAGCATGGTATGACATTTATACGCATATGCATGACATTGTAAATATTAATGATTCACAGAGTTATTCAGACATACATGTCGAGTCTTTTACTCCATGTTTCTCTCATGTTTACTGTTTACTGATTTTCATTCCTTACATACTTGGTAGATTATTTGTAATGACATCCCTTTGCCGGGGGACGCTGCATTTCATGCCCGCAGTTCCCGATAGACAGGTTGAGAGTCCTCCAAGTGGGCTCTCAGCTCAGCAGAAGGTGTTGGTGCACTCCATTTGCTCCGAAATTTATCATGTTGTCAGTATGATTGGGACTTGTATTGATTAGTATAGCGGGGCTCTGTCCTGACCTTTATGACATTTATGTACTCTTAGAGGCTTGTAGACATATGTCATGTACGTGAAAGATTGTACGGCCTTGTCGGCCTATATTCAGTGTAATTTTGGTCTTATAGGCGAGTATGTCATATGTATAAGTTTGTATTCCCTCATGCTTTACTTCGGTTCATTTACCTATGATAGAATGATACGGAAGATATGTTATGTTAGTACTCGGTTGAGTAAGGTACCGGGTGCCCGTCGCATCCCATCAGTTTGGGTCATGACAAAAGTTGTATCAGAGCAGATCTATCCTAGGGAGTCTACAAGTCGTGTCTAGTAGAGTCTTTTTTATTGGTGTGTTGTGCACCACACTTATAAGCGGGAGGCTACAGGGCATTTAGGACTGTCACTCTTTCTTCTTACTCTAGATCGTGTGGTAAAGCTCAGTTGTAAGAACTCAATTTCTTAAACTCTATCTTATTCATAATACGACGATGCATACAACCAGAAAGACGATTGGTAAGAGATATAGCTATGGAAGAGTTGAGTCAGACGAACTCGATTGTTGCATCATGCTTATGATGGATAAATATGAGGTATTCAGTAGATCATGTATGTACTAAGATGTGTAAGCTTCTTGATAAAGATCCCTAAGGCAAGAATGTATATCCACTCTTACGGTAAAAAGGAATAAGAGAATCAGAAGGTAGATACAAGTTTCAGTAAGTAAAAGAAGCAAGGTGAAGAAGGATACGAGGTACCCAGTTAATGAAGATTAACAATATTTATAATTCAAGCAGAGAAATATAAGCACTTTGAATCACTTTCAACAGTAGCAGAGGTATGTATAATTGGCCATACCCATCTCAGTTACGCTCCATGGGAGCCAACAAATATAGTTTAAGAGAAGGACGGGATATCAGGATCCAGCTGGGGTTAAAGTAACCCAAAATATTGGATGGATTGTTAGCGTTAGCTGACATTTTCGAAGGATATTACATTTTAGTAATAATTCTCCTTGTGAGACACCCAGATGGTGCATTCTAGAATAGTACAGCTAGATATGAATACTAGAGTGTTCAATTTTTGTTTTTACAAAAATAGGTACTGGAATCCTGGAAGGGATAATTATTACCTTAGTATGGATCCCGTCCCTAGTATAGAGAGAATGTTAGGCAACCCGAAGATCCAGTGGATGGAGCAAGGGGAGCTAGAAGCAGAAGAATAACTTTTAAAGGTCATTCAGGAAGACGCCTCCCTAAAGCAAGCAATGTGAGCAAAGTTAAGCTTAAGGGATTGTATGTACCAGTTACACTAGGTGTCTCCCTCGTGAGTAAGGAATTTCGTTATCCTTGGTACAGAAGGATTACTGCGAGGCGAGTAAGGGTCATCGATGATGTGAAAAGACACCAAAGATGAAGAGGTAAAACATCTATACGTAGATCATCGTAGCACTAAATCTTAGTACTCCCCTGAAGGGGGGGATATGGAGTGATGTGGCATTAAGTCAAAATTAAGTGGTTCTAGTAACTATGGAATGGTAAAGGACGAATGCGATAAAAATGAGAAAGGGATGAGATTGCACTTATTCAAATCCTACAGATATGCTACGATTCCAGAATATTATGCAAACACAGCGTCAAGGAGAGAAAGCAAGGGTTCATGCCCGAGATGTTATTGATAGATAAAGAGCCAGTACGAGACGTAATTTAAGACAAAGGAAATAACCCAAGAAAGATTACGCGGAATATTGATATGAGAATGGGCCAATG
>AWOL01S0004144.1:0-11562 GCA_000715115.1 Nicotiana otophora
TCTTTCAAGTAAGAATCGAACCATTTCTCTCATATATTCCTTTCATCTTTCAAGTCCTTGAAATATTATTAAATATTAAAAGGAATTTCGGTATCACTACGTACGAGTTCTGCCGAGGACGTACGGTCCGATCCAAATATACATGATAATATACTGCAGAGGGTTGAATGGCCAGAACCATATAATATATCAATAAATCATGCCGAGTCGAACGGCCCGCTCCCATGAGAGTAGTGGAAGTTTACCCTGCTCGCGGAATATAATTTGCGAAGCACTTGAACATATAATTTCTCAATTTATCGTAGTATTTCCCAATTTCTTTCTAAAAATAAGAAATTCAACTAGGAGATTTAAATATTAAAACCCTCAGCTTCCACTTTAATCCAACAACTAATAAGTATAAACAAGCAAAGGTATAAACGAAGCATGGTGTAAGCCTAAATCTACCCGGACATAAGCATGCATAATATCTACGCACGGACACTCATCACATCGTGCGTACGTACCCCCTCCCCCCTCCCCCCACACACAAATAGAAGTACATATTGATTAAGTTCACCCATGAAGTTAATTCCCTCTTACAAGGTTAGAAAATAGGACTTACCTCGTCTCAAAGTCTACTTCCCGGTTCAAGAATGCGCTCACACCCTCAAGTCGGTGCCGAATAAATCCAAACTAATCAAACAATATACAAACTAATCAATACGTGCTCAAGAGTTCGTATTTCAACTATTAAAGAGGTTACCCAACCCTAAATGCAAGATTCTGAAAATTCATCGTTACCCATAACCTTGGAAACATAAATATATGATTTTTACTTAGTTCCATAACCATTTTCGTGGCAAAATCCAATTTTTATCAAAATCTAGGTTTTTTATCTAAACACATGATTTCCACAAATTGACATGTCAAACTCTACCCATAATCTATGTATTAAACTCACATTAGGTAGAAATTACTTACATTCAAAAGGTAGGTCGAAATCCCCTCCTTAAGAGCTCTCAAATGGCCCAAGAATGAAATAAAATGTGTTAGAAATGGCCTAAGTCACGTATTAAATGACCCCTTATGCCTAGCGATTTCCGCACTTGCGGTGCCTTGGCCGCATCTGCGGTCCCGCACATGCGGCGAAATCCACGCAGGTGCGCATTCCTCATACCTAGCCAGGCTCTGCATCTGCAGACCATTGGGGTCGCTTCTGCGAGCCCGTCCGCTCATGCGATAAGGTCCCTCGCACCCTCGGTCACGTAAGTGCGCCAAATATTCTACATCTGTGGTGGATGGGCTGCCCTTAATGATTCGTTTCTGCTGCTCTTGGCACGCACATGCTGCTGGCCAAGCTCAGGTGCTATTATGACAAAACTGGATTCAACGGCGCTCCAAACTTCCAACTTGGCCCGAGCCTCGTCCGATTGACACTCGGGGCCCCCAGGGCCCCGCCCGAACATACCAACAAGTTTTGAATCATAAAGCAGACTCGCTCGAAACGCCCGGAATCACATTAAAACGAAGAATCGCACCCCAAAACCAATTGAATCAAACTTATGAACTTCAAGTTCTTCAATTTACTCCCAATGCGCCGAAACATACTTAAACTACTCGGGTTGACACCAAATTTTGCGTGTAAGTCTTAAATGACATTACAGAACCATCCCTGATCTCGGAATTCCGTTTGGACCTTGATATCACCAAAACCCGCTCCAAACCAAATTTAAGGAACTTCTAAACCTTCAAAGAACTAACCTTCACTATTAGGCATCGAAACGCTCTCGGTTCATCCAAAACCCGATCTGAGCATACGCTCAAGTCCGAAATCATCATACAACCCTATTGGGACCGTCAAAATCCGATTTCAAGGTCGTTTACGCAAAATATTGACCGGAGTTAAACTTAGCCTTTTAAGACCAACTTAAGGAACCGATTGTCCCGATTTCAATCTGAACCCTTCCAAATCTCAAACTAATCACCCCCGCAAGTCATAAAATAGTAAAAGCACATACATAGAGTCTTATTTAGGAGAACGGGGTTCTAGAAAGTAAAACGACTTGTCGGGTCGTTACATGAATAATGTGTACTTAAATTTTATTAAGTAAGAATATGTCCTATAATTTAAGTAATGGGAAAATTCTGAATTAATTTCATATATAATCACTTAAATTCACAAATTATAATAGTAAAATCACATAACTATTTTTATCACATCAAAATATATTAACATACTAGTAAAACAAAGCAGAAGACATCAACTGCCCAAATTGTGTATTTAAATGGGTAAGTGTACTTAACCTTTCAACATAAAAGCATGAAAAGTTATCCATCCTCACCCAATGCAAAACGACCGGTCGAGTCGTTACATTCTTCACCTATTAAACAAAGTTCGTCCTCGAACGGGTCTAGAATCATACATGGAGTGCTAAACAAGTGAGGATATATGCTCTGCATCCTTCTCGGACTCCCATGTCGCCTCCTCGACTGGTTGGCCCCGCCACTGAACCTTCATCGCGAAAATCCTCTTGGATCTCAACTGGCGATCCTGCCTATCAACAATGGCAACTAGCTCTCTTCAGAACCCAAACTCTCATCTAGATGAATCGTGCTGAAGTCTAACACATGTGACAAGTCAGGATGATACCTTCGGAGCATAGACACGTAGAAAACTGGATGAACTCCCGTTAGACTGGGAGGTAAAGCAAGCTCATAAGCAACCTTCCTAACTCGCCTCAACACCTCAAATGGGCTTATAAACCTTGGGCTCAACTTGCCCTTCTTCCCAAACCGCATGATTCCCTTCATCGGCGAAACTTTCAAGAAAACTTTCTCGCCTACCATGAATGATACGTCATACGCCTTCTGATCCGCGTAACTCTTCTGTCGGGACTGGGCTGTGTGAAGTCACTCCTGAATCAACTTTACCTTTTCCAAGACATCCTTCACCAAATCAGTACCATACAACCTAACCTCGCCGAGTTCAAACAACCCAATGGGAGAACGACACCGCCGACCATATAAAGCCTCAAAATAAGTCATCTCGATGCTGGACTGGTAACTGTTGTTGTAGAAAAACTCGGCCAAGGGCAAGAACCAATCCCACTGCCCTCCAAAGTTCATCACACATGCTTTAAGCATATCCTCCAATATCTGAATTATCCGCTCCGACTGCCTGTCGATCTGTGGTTGAAATGCTGTGTTGAGCTCTACATGGGTCCCCAATTCACTCTATATTGCTCTCCAGAAATTTGAAGTAAACTGAGGACCTCTATCTGAAATGATGGAACCATGCAGCTGAACTGTCTCCTGGATATAAATCTGGGCCAGTCTCTCTGAAGTATTCGTAGTCATCACAGGAATGAAGTGTGTCGACTTGGTCAATCTGTCTACAATGACCCAAACTGCATCAAACTTCTGCAAAGTCCACGGCAACCCAACTATGAAGTCCATAGTAATGCGCTCCCACTTCCACTCAAGTATAGTGATCTGCTGGAGTAGACCTCCTATCCTCTAGTGCTCATACTTAACATGCTGGCAATTTAGGCATCTAGCTACATACTTAACTATGTCTTTCTTCATCCGTCGCCACTAATAGTGTTGCCTCAAGTCACGATACATATTCGTAGCACCTGGATGAATGGAATATCAATAACGGTGCGCCTCATTTAGAATCCTTGCCCTCAAGCCATTGACATTAGGAACACATAGACGATCCTGAAGTTGCAGGACACCATCCTCGCCAATAGAAACCTCTTTGGCACTACCCTGTAGTACCGTCTCTCCGAGAAACAACAGGTGCAGATCATCAAACTATCGAGCCTTGATCTGCTCCAATAGTGAAGACTGGGCAACGACGCAAGAAAGAATTCGGTTGGGCTCTGAAATATCCAACCTCACAAGTCTATTAGCCAAGGATTGAATGTCCAAGGCTAGTGGCCTCTCTTCTGCTAAAATGAATGCCAAGCTACTCATGCTCTTTGCCTTCCTGCTCAAGTCATCCACGACTACATTCGCCTTGCCCGGATGATAAAGAATGGTGATGTCATAATCCTTCATTAACTCAAGACATCTACGCTGCCTCAAATTGAGATCCCTTTGTTTGAACAAATGCTGCAAACTGCGATGATCGGTGTAAACCTCACAAAACACCCCATATTGATAATGCCTTCGAATCTTAAGAGCATGAACGATCGCGACCCACTCCAAATCGTGCACAAGATAATTCTTCTCATGGGGCTTCAGCTAACGTGAAACATATACAATAACTCGCCCCTCCTGCATCAATACATAACTCAAGCCAATGCATGAAGCGTCACAATACACAGTATACATCCCCGAACCGGAAGGCAACATAAGGACGGGTGTTGTGGTCAAAGTTGCCTTGAGCTTCTGGAAGCTCACCTCACAATCATCGGACCAACACAACTGAGCATCCTTCTGGGTCAATCTAGTCAAAGGTTCTGCAATAGATGAGAATTCCTCCACGAACCGATGATAATAACCTGCTAACCCCAAGAAGCCTCTGATCTCAGTCACCGAAGTAGGACGAGGCCAACTCTGAACTGCCACAATCTTATTAGGATCCACCTTAATACCCTCTATTGATACCACATGCCCCATGATTGCCACATAATCTAACCAAAACTCATACTTGGAGAACTTAGCATATAGCCTTTGTTCCCGCAAAGTCTGAAGCACCACTCTTAAATATTGCTCGCTCTCCTCCATGCTACATGAGTAAATCAAAATGTCATCAATGAAGACAATGACAAAAAAGATCAATATAAGGCCTGAACACCCTGTTCATCAAGTCCATAAACATCGATGGGGCATTAGTCAAGTCGAAGGACATCACTAGAAAGTAATAATGGCCATATCTAGTACAGAAAGCAGTCATCGGAACATCTGAGTCCCGAATCTTCAACTGATGGTACCCTGATCTCAAGTCGATCTTGGATAATACCCTAGCACCCTGCAACTGGTCAAACAAATCATCAATACGCGGCAATGAGTTCTTGTTCTTAATGGTGACTTTGTTCAACTGACGGTAATTACTGCACATTCGCATAGTCTCATCTTTCTTCTTCACAAATAATACTGGTGCACCCCAAGGTGATACACTCGGTCTGACGAACCCCTTGGCTAGAAACTCCTCAAGTTGTTCCTTCAACTCCTTCAATTCTTTCGGAGCCATACGGTACGGNATCAATATAAGGCCTGAACACCCTGTTCATCAAGTCCATAAACATCGATGGGGCATTAGTCAAGTCGAAGGACATCACTAGAAAGTAATAATGGCCATATCTAGTACAGAAAGCAGTCATCGGAACATCTGAGTCCCGAATCTTCAACTGATGGTACCCTGATCTCAAGTCGATCTTGGATAATACCCTAGCACCCTGCAACTGGTCAAACAAATCATCAATACGCGGCAATGAGTTCTTGTTCTTAATGGTGACTTTGTTCAACTGACGGTAATTACTGCACATTCGCATAGTCTCATCTTTCTTCTTCACAAATAATACTGGTGCACCCCAAGGTGATACACTCGGTCTGACGAACCCCTTGGCTAGAAACTCCTCAAGTTGTTCCTTCAACTCCATCAATTCTTTTGGAGCCATACGGTACGGTGGAATAGATATAGACTGAGTACCTGGAGCTAAGTCAATACAGAAATCGATATCACGATCCGGTGGCATGCCTGAAAGATCATAAGGAAATACATCGGAGAACTCCCGAACTACTGGCACTGAATCAATCATCGGAGACTCTGCGGTGGTATCCCGAACATAGGCTAGATAAGCCAAAAAACCCTTCTTGACCATATGTCGAGCCTTCAGAAAAGAGATGATCCGACTGGATGTGCTGATAGATAAACTCTTCTACTCCAACCTCGACAACTCTAGCATCGCTAAGGTAACAGTCTTAGCATGGCGATCAAGGATGGCATGATATGGAGATATCCAGTCCATGCCCAGGATGACCTCAAAATCGGTCATATCAGGCAACAGAAGATCCGCTCTAGTCCCGTAACCATAGAATGTTACCACACAGGACCAATAGATCTGATCCAAAACATCAGAATCGCCCACAAGAGTGGACACATAGACAAGAGTACCCAAGGACACGAGGAATACCCAGAAAGTGAGCAAACAAAGATGACACATACAAATAGGTAGATCCTGGATCAAATAATACTAAAGAATCCCTACCGCAGACAGAGATAATACCTGTGATCACGGCATTTAAGGCCACTGCATCTACTCTGGATGGAAAAGCATAAAACCTGGCTAGAGCGCCTCCGAGCTGGCCTCCGCCTACCTGACCTCCACCTATAGGACGACCCCTACCTACCTGCCTTCCGCCTCTAGGTGAACGGACGGCTGGTGCGACTACTGGAGCTGTAATCATGGGATGCTGACCCTGCTGCACTGCCTTGCCCCAAAGTCGGGGGCAATGCCTCTTCATGTGACTAGGATCCCCGCACTCATAACAACCTCTGTGAGCGGTGGACTGCTGCCCTGAAGTTTGACCCTGATGGCCTAAATACCCACCGGAAGAACCCTGGATAGCTGGTGGGCAATATGAACTATCTAGCATGGCACTAAAATAGGCACTAGAAGAACCCTGATGACCAAAGTACCCACTGTAAGAACCCTGAATAGCCGGCGGTCGGTGAGAACTCTCTGGCACAACACTGAAATAAGGTCGCGCAGGAATAACTCGAGGAGGTGGTGGTGCTGAATATGGGGGCATGCTGGGCTGACCCCTCCCAAAATGACCTCTTCCCCCAGCTGGGGCACCTCTGAACTCTCCAGAAAAACGAGACCTCTTGTCCCGCTACATCTGCTCACTACCCCTCTGACGGTAACCCTCAAGCCTGCGAGCAATCTCAATTACTAACTGATAGGGAGTCCACTTCTCAACCTCCCGAGCCATGCTATCCTGAATACTAGATTTTAGCCCCGCAACTAACCTCCGCACTAGTTCCGCCTCAGTATAAAGTGTCATAAGTGCATGACGAGACAACTCGAAAAATCTTGCCTCATACTCAGTCACTGACATCTGACCCTGCTCGAGCCGCTCAAACTGACACCGTAACTCTTCCCTATGAGAGGGTGGAATATACCTGTCCAAGAATAGGCGTGTGAACTGATCCCAAGTCATAGGAGGAGAATTTGCTGGTTTGCCAAGAAGATAAGCCTTCCATCAACTACGTGCGCTGCCCTCTAACTAAAAGGCAGAGAAATCCACCCCGTGAGACTCCAATATGCTCATGTTGTGCAGTCTGTCCCTGCACCTATCAATAAAGTCCTGGGGATCCTCATGTCGCTCACCCCCAAAGACCGGAGGATGAAGCCTAGTCAATCTGTCCAAAAGCTTCTGCGGCTCACCGGCCGCAACTAGTCTAGGCTCAAGTACGACCGCTACAACTGGCTGGGCCCTGCCCATGGGTAGTGTACTCGAGGTCTGATATACGACAGTTGCATGCCCAGGTGTCTGAGCAGTAGGGGTTTGTGCTCACCCTCCCGCTTGTGATGTGGCTGGGTCTACTGGAAATAAACCAACCTGGGTCATAGAATCCATAAAACTGCATCATACAGCCCATGACCTCTTGAAAGCCCGATGGTGACGTGAAATCTACTGGGGCTAGCTCTGCTGCGGGCACCTCGACCTACTCATCCATAATGGGATCCTCCACTAGCTGCGCTGGCGGTGCAACTGGGACAACTCTGCGACGTCCTTGCCCCTACCTCAGGCCAGTATCCTCCCCCGACCTTTGCCCCGACCTCTAGCCACACGAGGAGTAGCCCCTCCCGGGTCTGGAACGTCTGTTTCGCGCTTTCTCACTATCTGTGAGAGAATAAGAGGAAAAACCTTAGTACACCATCAACTGCACGATAGGAGATGAATAAAGAATAGTTTCCTAATACCATATAGCCCTCGAAGATAAGTACGGACATCTCCGCACCGATCCGCAAGACTCTATTAGGCATACCTATAACTTGTGAGACCTACTTGAACCTAGTGCTCTCATACCATGTTGTCACGACCCAATTCCATCATAGGCCGTGATGGGGCACAACACCATTGTTAGGAAAGCCAACACTCATAAATCTAGTGGTTTCCACTTTTAATATATTTGCAAAGTGAATAACTTTCCTTATTGATAAAAGTTTTAGAAATTTACTATTATAAAGTAGTTAAACAAAAGTAATTGAGTGCAAATCGAAGTCATAGCAATAAATCCAAAATCATAAGTTTACTAGTGTGTGCCAAGACCTGGTGTCACAAGTGTATAGGCTACTAGCAGAATATACCAAATGAATACTAGTCTACTGTCTCAAGGAAATAGATAGAAATATAAATCCAAAAGAGAGACTCTGGTTGCTGTTGAACGGCTCGGAAGGGAAACTCACCGTGTAGTCTCGAGCTAGAAGTCAAGCGTGCGTACCGGATTGGTAACCAGATGCACCTGCCTCAGATCTTGCACATCAAGTGCAGAAGTGTAGCGTCAGTACATAAACAACATGTACCTAGTAAGTATTAGTCTAACCTCGAAGAAGTAGAAACGAGGGGTCGACATAGATACTTACTAAGGGCCAAAATCATAATAATGTGAAGTTCTATTTAATCATGTAATATACAATGATAATAACGCCCAAAACAAGAAGTAAGTAAGCAAATCCTTCTTTCAAGTAAGAATCGAACCATTTCTATCATATATTCCTTTCATCTTTCAAGTCCGTGAAACATTATTAAATAAAAAAAGGGATTTCGGTGTCACTACGTACGAGTTATGCTGAGGACGTACGGCCCGATCCAAATATGCATGATAATATACTGCCGAGGGTCGAACGACCCGAACCATATAATATATTAATAAATCCTGCCGAGGCGAACGACCCGCTCTCATGAGAGTAGTGGAGGTTTACCCCACTCGCGGAATATAATTTGCGAAGCGCTTGAACATATAATTTCTCAATTCATCGTAGTATTTCTCAATTCCTTTCTAAAAATAAGAAATTCAACTTGGAGCTTTAAATATTGAAACCCTCAACTTCCACTTTAATCCACACAACTAATAAGCATAAAAACAAAGGTATAAATGACGCATGGTGTAAGCCTAAATCTACCCGGACATAAGCATGAATAGTAGCTACGCACGGACTCTTGTCACATCGTGCGTACGTAGCCCTCCACAAATAGAAATACATATTGATTAAGTTCACCTATGGGGTTAATTCCCTCTTACAAGGTTAGAAAAGAGACTTACCTCGTCTCAAAGCCTACTTCCCGTTCAAGAATGCGCTCACACCCTCAAGTCGGTGCCGAATCAATCCAAACTAATCAATAGGTGCTCAAGAGTTCGTAATCCAACTATTAAAGAGGTTACCCAACCCTAAATGCAAGATTTTAAAAATTCACCCCCGGGCCCACGTGCCTGGATTCCGGAAATTTTTGAAGAAAGTTGTTACCCATAACCTTGGAAACATAAATATATAATTTTCACTAAGTTCCATAACCATTTTCGTGGCAAAATCCATTTTTATCAAAACCTAAGTTTTTCATCTAAACCCACGATTTTCACAAATTTTCATGTTAAAATCTACACATAATCTATGTATTAAACTCATATTAGGTAGAAATTACTTACCTTCAAAAGCTAGATCGAAATTCCCTCCTTAAGAGCTCCCAAATCGCCCAAGAGCAAAATAAAATGTGTTAGAAATGGCCTAAGTCCCGTATTAAATGAACCCTTCCGCCCAATGATTTCCGCACCTGCGGTGCTTTGGCCGTATTTGCGATCCCGCACCTGCGGAAAAATCCCCGCAGGTGCGCATTCCTCACACCTGGCCAGGCTCCGCATCTGCAGACCATTGGGGCCGCTTCTGCGAGCCCGTTCGCTCCTACGATAAGGTCCCTCGCACCTGCGGTCACGGAGGTGCGCCAAATATTCCGTATCTGCGGTGGCTGAGCTGCCCTTAATGGTTCGCTTCTGCGGCTCTTGGCTTGCACCTGTGGCTAGCCAAGCGTAGGTGCGATTATGACATAACTGGAACTTCAGTAGCTACTCCAAACTTCCAACTTGGTCCAACCCTAGTCCGATTGACACGCGGGCCCCTCAGGGCCCCGCCCGAACATACCAACAAGTTTTGAATCATAAAACAGACTCGCTCGAAACGCCCGGAACCACATTAAAACGAAGAATCGCACCCCAAAACCAATTGAATCAAACTTATGAACTTCAAGTTCTTCAATTTACTCCCAATGCGCTGAAACGTACTTAAACTACTCGGGTTGACACCAAATTTTGCGTGCAAGTCTTAAATGACATTACAGAACCATCCCCGGTCTCGGAATTCCGTTTGGACCTTGATATCACCAAAACCGGCTCCAAACCAAATTTAAGGAACTTCTAAACCTTCAAAAAATCAACCTTCACTATTAGGCGCCGAAACACTCTCGGTTCATTCAAAACCCGATCTGAGCATATGCTCAAGTCCGAAATCATCATATGAACCTATTGGGACCATCAAATTCCGATTCCGAGGTCGTTTACGCAAAATATTGACCGAAGTCAAATTTAGCCTTTTAAGGCCAACTTAAGGAACCGATTGTCCCGATTTCAACCTAAACCCTTCCAAATCTCAAACTAACCACCCCTCAAGTCATAAAACAGTAAAAGCATATACATGGAGTCTTATTTAGGGGAACGAGGTTCTAGAAAGCAAAACGACTTGTCGGGTCGTTACATGAATAATGTGTACTTAAATTTTATTAAGTAAGAATATGTCCTATAATTTAAGTAATGGGAAAATTCTGAATTAATTTCATATATAATCACTTAAATTCACAATTTATAATAGTAAAAATCACATAACTATTTTTATCACATCAAAATATATTAACATACTAGTAAAACAAAGCAGAAGGCATCAACTGCCTGAATTGTGTATTTAAATGGGTAAGTGTACTTAACCTTTCAACATAAAAGCATGAAAAGTTATCCATCCTCACCCATAGAGTAATATTACTCCTTTTATCGTCACTAAAGGTTATGGTTGAACGAGTAAGATCTCTCTATCCTTAATTAGAAGTTTCAGATTCAAGTCTTATATATGAAAAATAAATCTTCGCAGGAGCACTTTCCTCTTTAGTGGACAAATACAGATTGGCTGGGATTCCAAAGCGAATATCGAACAGAAGAATTAACCCAAATAGTTTAATTGGTTTTCCTGTACGACACTGACAATCTCGTCTAGCGTACGGAGGGTGCCTCAGTTGGCGGACAATAATTACACGGACATCGGTTGCTAGCCTTACATCGCCCTTCCAAGGAATCTCAGGAAGGCGCCGTGTAACAATTGGTATCAGAGCCTGCGCGCGCGGGCGCTGAGGGCTATCGGTGGGGCGACATAGGCATAGGCGCGTTTTTCACTTGGCGCGGCCAAGACCACTGGGCCGACCATGACGTTAGGCGTTGGGATGCTTGCTAGGACATCTTGGGGCGTGACCAAGGGGCCATGGGCATGGCCGGAAAGCAAAAAAAAATAAAAATATTTTATTCGG
>AWOL01S0004147.1:9862-37664 GCA_000715115.1 Nicotiana otophora
AGGATCCCCAGGAGTATCTTGACAGTTGTCACAAGGTTCTACAGAACATGGGTATAGTGGAGACCAATGGGGTTGATTTTACTGTATTTCAGATGACTGGTTTCGCCAAGAAATGGTGGAGAGATTACTTGTTGACCAGACCAGCTGGGTCGCCTGCTCTTACTTGGGACCAGTTCTCTCAGCTCTTCATAGAGAAGTTTCTGCCTATCACATTGAGAGAGGAGCGTCGCCGTCAGTTTGAGCGTCTCCAGCAGGGCAGTATGACTGTTACTCAGTATGAGACCCGTTTTGTGGATTTGGCCCGTCATGTTATTCTTCTGCTTCCCACCGAGAGAGACAGGGTAAGAAGGTTTATTGATGGACTTGCTCAGCCTATTAGATTGCAGATGGCTAAGGACTCTGGGAGTGAGATTTCTTTTCAAACGGTTGCTAATGTCGCCAGACGAGTCGAACGGGTTCTTACTCGGGGAGGTCAGGCGTCTGACAAGAGACCTCGTCATTCCGGTGAGTTTAGCGGTGCCTCACCTAGAGGCAGGAGTACTTTTGGTAGAGGTCATCCTCCCACACCGTTTCATTTAGCGCTCCATGCATCCCATGGTTCCTCAGGAGGTCGTGGCCCGCAGATGCATTATTCCGACCAGCTAGCCTACAGTGCACCACCAGCTCCTATTAGTGCACCTCCACTCCAGAGTTATCAGGGTGGTTATTCAGGTTGACAAGGTCAGTTTCAGGGTCAGCAGTCACAGCAGCCAAAGTTATGTTATACTTGTGGTGATCTGAAGCACATTGCTAGATTTTTTCCTTAGGCAACGGGCAGCTTACAACATCAGAGTTCTCGTGCCATGGTTCCGGCACCTGTTGTTGCACCACCTGCTCAGCCAGCCAGAGGCAGGGGTCATGCAACCAGAGGTAGAGGCCAAATTGTTAGAGGTGGAGGTCAGGCTATTAGAGGTGGAGACCAGCCAGTTAGAGGCCGTCCCAGGGACGTAGTTCAGGGTGGTGGGGCCCAACCCCGGTGTTATGCTTTCCCAGCCAGGCCCGAGGCTGAGTCATCTAACGCTGTTATCACATGTACTGTTTCAGTTTGCAGTAGAGATGCTTCAGTTCTATTTGATCTGGGATCTACTTACTCCTATGTGTCATCCTATTTTGCTTCCTATTTGGTTGTGCCCCGTGATTCTTTGAGTGCTCCGGTGTATGTGTCCACACTAGTGGGAGATGTTATTGTTGTAGATCGTGTTTATCGTTCGTGTGTGGTCACCCTTGGGAGTCTTGAGACTCATGTAGATCTCCTACTTCTCTATATGGTTGATTTTGATGTCATATTGGGTATGGATTGGCTGTCACCTTATCAAGCTATACTAAATTGTCACACCAAAACAGTGACCTTAGACTTGCGGGGGTTGCCTCGATTAGATTAAAGAGGTAATATTGGCCATTCTGCCAACAGGGTTATCTCTTATGTGAAGGCTCGGCATATGGTCGAGAAGGGGTGTCTAGCTTATTTGGCTTATGTCCGCGATTCTAGTGCAGAGGTTCCTTCCATAGATTCCGCGATTCTCTCAAGAATGCCCTAATTCCTCTTTCGTCTTCTTCCTTTGCAAATTCGCCATTTTTCCTTTCTTAGGTGCCCAAGCTTGAATCTTGATATGATTTCTTCCTTATCTTTCTCGTTTATCAGTTCCATGTCACAAAAATCAACAATTTCTCGCAATGAAATGAAAATTTACCACTGTGAATTTAATGTGCCACTGACTATATCATGGTCATCTGCAAACTTAGGTCACCTATTTTATGGTTGTAAATTGGTAAGTCGATCGTATTATTTTTGTTAGACTCTTGAATTTCTTAATAAAAAAATCTGTTTTTAAATTTTTTGGCCGCATTTATTTTTGAATTTTGTAGGTGGATGCAAATATTTCAAATAACATGATGATGAAATGCCTGACCAAGCTAAGAGGGTTATACGAGGTCTGTTGAATAGAGTCGAAAGAACTGAGAAAACAGTTGCGCGGTTGAAGTGGTTATTTGTTATTGTGGTGGTGTTGTTTCTATGGATTTGGCTTTGGTGATGCTGGTGGTTTGAAGAACAATGTAGTATTTTTATGATATGCTAGCGCTTATAGTATTGTAGTTGCTGCTATTAGTTCAAGAAAAATGTAGTATGTTGGAAGTAGTTACAAGAAATTTGGCCTTTTGTTAAAGTACACTATCTTGTTATGAATGAAATGGAAATGACCAATTTTTAACGCAAATTTAAGTTCAGTTGTACTTCCATAATGTGTTATGAATGAAATGCAAATTCATATTCATGAATTGAAAACATAACTGCCTAAACATTCCATTGCATAATGTGATGGACTAGCGTTACATCCAAGCTCAAAAATAGAGCATTGTTTTGGTCTACAAATTACAAAAAATAGAACATTATTTTTTCAAACATATAACTGCCCAAACTAGTAAACTTTAATAGAGCATAACTACCCAAACAAAAAATCGGTAGTGACATCTTAGATAACATAAATAAAAACTGATCTGCTTTACAGTGTAGATGCAGATGAACTTGTTTGACTTGAAGAACCTTTTTTCCTCGTTGCACTCATTTGCTGAAGTTGTGACCTTGTCACTATATTTTTTCCTTTAAACTTCAATCCGAGGGGCTTAAATCCAATGTCTATGTTAGTTGCAGATGTATCCTTGAATGTCCCAGCTGATATGACTCTCTCAGATGATATACCAGGTAGTAAAATACAATGAATTAGTAAAAAATAGAACAATTCCAGCCCACAAAACTGCATTATAATAAATTATACACCCTTACATTTAGGATAGTAGTTCGAGTCTTAGTGTCAGTGAAAATCCCAAAACCATTATGCCTTGGCCTTTTATGTCCAATGGTTGCTGCATTAGCCGAGCCTCCTCCTAGTGTAGTTCCTCTTCCTTTTCCCCTACCTAGTCCATGGCCTCTTCCTCTTCCTTTTCCTCTACCAAGCCTAGTTGATTGGTTGTTGATTTGTCTTTTGACAACACTTGTATCCTCACATATAGAGGATGGATTACTTTGTTGAGATGGTATTTCCTCGGATGATCTTGGTGGAGGTGGTAGCATATTTTGACTTTGTTGAGTAGCACTTCTTGGAACATGAATACAAAAGTAAAAGAAAAGAATAATCGGTTTGGATACTTTGAATTTTCGGTTTGAGCTTATAAGTTGAGATATTTCTTCTTTTTACAAAAATACATATCCAAATGAAGTACTCATGTTAAATTGCCTGAAAAATTCTTCATTCTCACCACAATCATCCAAATAAAGTATTCAAGTAATAAAATTATTATCAAAAAAATACAACAAAGATATTAATATGGCCGATAAGAAGTAGCAATAGTAAAATCATGTCCAAATATTTTATATTATGATAATAACTATTGAATATTGAATTTATGAGATAATATCTAACGGTTAAAATATTGAACTTATTACTATTGGCATATGAATAATGGACTAAATATAAAGTATAAAAATTTCGGATTTTCAGATATCCAAAAATCTGAAGTACCAAATCCAATATTCAATAATTTTAAAAATTAAATACAAAATCCATTTTGTAATCCGAAAATTCAAATAAAATAAAATAATTGGTTGTTTGAACATAGCACATTTGGTTGTTTCCCAGAAAACCCAAGTCAATGATAAAAATAGTTTTGGCTTCTGAAGTTCAAACCAAAACATTCTTCAAAATTAAAATAGTCTAAATGTAGGTTTTACCAGTTATTAAAATAATTTTATGTGCCAAAGCAAAATATAACACCACCTAAAGAATAAACTTTGTAGGGAAGGAGATAAGATTTTTTTAAATGAATTCTGTTAGCACTCACAAAAAGGATGTTAAAGAACTGCTTGCTGGAGAAGTAATGGTTTCTGAATGTGATTTTCGTAAAGTTTAACATATCGTTCCAAAATCAACAAGAATTGAGAGCATGCTCTATAAAACCATACCTATGGCATCAAATTGAAAAGATTCAGATGATAAAAAATATGAGGGCACAAATATTGATTTCCTGCTTCTTCTCCGGATAAGAATGATATCCTTTTAGATTCATCTAAGAATAATTTTGATTATTTTCTGTTTTACAATTACAATAAAATATAACATAGAGCATATATACGACTAGATTATATATTTGTACACTATAAATTAAATATAAATATTATCTAACGAAATTAACTAAATTGATCAGTTGTGCCGGATCATGCGACAAGCAATTATTTTATGAGTAAATATACTATCACTATTTTTCAACATCGTAAAGAGTGTTTAATGTCACTTGCTTCATAATTGTTTTAAAAATAATTTTTGTGACATGATATATTAGTGCAACACACGTATATAGAAACTAGTATATATATAAAAATTCAGTCTACTTGTGATATTTTTCTCTTTGTGCGTAAGTTCGCACAATTTTAAATCGCGTCACTAGGGGCCCAATGTGATATTGTCCGCTTTAAGACAAAGCTCGCACAGTTTTAAAACGCGTTACTAAGGTCTAAGGGTTGCTTCCTTATTTTTGTCAAGTTGAGATTCGCCAAGGGTATCACATTCCCCTTTTTGGGACTCAACGTCAACAATCCGCTTTGGACACATACCCCTTAAGTCCAGCATCTTTCGTGTATTTTATCCGTATGAGATTCACCTCGGTTGTCAGTTGTCTCAATATCTCTGTCCTAGCATTTCTCCATAAGTTTTAGCTCAAAGTCAATTATTTTGCCAATTCAGTGCTCATCTGTATATGCCTTGTCACTGTAGCAAATTACTATAGTTATAGCCTTATAGGTAAATCATAACTATAGAACAAGTGATCCATAGATTCATTCTCTAGATTGCATGTGATGACCCAAAGTGTCATCTTTAAATTTAATAAGTAATTATGTGCTCTAAGACCTCGAAAAGCACTATTTATCATTTCTCGACTTGCATGCGCAGCCGTATAATTTTCCGGAAAGTTTTTGTGTGAAAAGTGGATTAAAATGTGAAATAGAGCTTTAAAACTCAACTGAATTGACTTTGGTTGAGCAAACGGATTCGAATCAGTGTTTTGACAATTTCGGTAGGTCCGTATCGTGATTTGGGATTTGGGTGTATGCCCGGAATCGAATTTCGAGGTCCCTAACCCGAGATATGGAATTTTGATGAAAAATTAAAAGTTTGAAAGATTAAGGATTTTAAGAAATTACTAATGTTGGATTTATTGACATCAGGTCTGTATTTTAGTTTCGGAGCCCAGTATAGGTCCACTATAATATTTATGACTTGTCTACCGAATTTGGTGAGAAACGGAGTTGATTTGACTTGATTTGGACGTCCGGTTGTGAAAATATAAGTTTTAAAGTTTTCTTGAAAATTTTATTTGATTTGGTGTCTGATTCGTAGTTCTAGGTGTTATTTTGGCGATTTGATCATGCGAGCAAGTTCGTATGATGTTTTAGAACTTGTGTGTATATTTGGTTTGGAGCCCCGAGTGCTCGGGTGAGTTTCGGATAGGCTACGGGTATTTTGAAACTTTGGAAAAATTTGGTATTTCCAGTTCTGGTTCCCTTCTATGCGTTCGTGTGACTGTGTCCGCGATCGCGAAGCTTATTGAGCACTGATGGAAATTCGTAATATGCGATCACATAGTATTGTACGCGATCACACAGTTGGAGAAGTTTAGGCATCGCGAACACGTAGGTAAAGCCGCGTTCGCGAAGAAGGAATGAGATAGAAGCTAAAGCACAAAATTTGTGCTATGCGATCGCACAAGGTAGTCCGCGATCGCGGAAGGCTGAGAAGTTGTGCTTTGCGTTCGCGAGAGAACTACTGCGTTCGGGTAGAGCAAAAGTTGGGTAGCCTAAAAATGTGCTTCGCAATCGCGAAGCATTGTACGCGATCGCATAGGATAAAAATCTGGGCAAACATAACTTAAGTTCTAGAAATGGGATTTCGACCCATTTTTCACCATTTTCGATTTTGAGCTCGGGTAAGACGATTTTTGGCCGATTTTTACGGAAAAACATTGTGGTAAGTGTTCCTTATCCTATATTGATTATATTTCATAATTTCATACTCACTTATATCATGGAACCGTGAATATTTGGAAGAAAAATCAGATTTTTATAAAATCTTCCAAAAACGAAAATTTAAGATTTGAAGGTCCATTTGACATCGGAATTTGATAATTTTTGTATGGTTGGACTCGTCTCAGAATGGGAGTTCGGATTTCGTAAGCTTTTCTGAGATTTGACACGTGGGCCCCACTGTTAATTTTTAAAGTGAATTTCGAATTTTATCCGAAAAATTAATAAATTCATATAGAATTAATTCCTATGATTCGTATTGAGTATATATAATTATTTGTGAATAGATTTGACAGTTTTGGAGACAAATTCAAAAGGAAAAGTTGTGGTCGAATAATAGATTGAAATTACAAAGCGAGGTAAGTGTCGTGGTTAACCTTGACTCGAGGGAATAGAACCCTTAAATTGTTTGTTATGTAAAATGCATGTGAACGACGTATAGGTGAAGTGACGAGTGTCTATACGTCGTCAAATTAATTGTTTGCATAATTATTTGAATATCTTAAATTTGTTTTAATACACAAATTAATTGTTATGATAATTATTTCTCTTCTATTCTTTGTCAAATATTAATTTTTGAATTCCTACAATAATTGCTACATGCTGATTTGATTTATGTGCATTAATTGCTACTTGGCATTTAGCATATTAAATAGTAAACTGCCTATTTTCTCCCTGATTTCCATAATAAATTGTCATTTGTCATTGTTTGTTTCATAATTATTGTATGCTTGTTGTCTTAAAAATTTTATATTAATTGTTGCATTTATTGGGGCAAATTTTTTCTATAAGACTTGATAAATGAACATATTGGGGGATTGGGTTGCACGCCGCAACAGACTTATTAAAAGTCCATATTGGGGGATCGGGTTGCACGCCGCAACAGACTTTTTAAAAATCCATAATGGGGGATCAGGTTGCACGTCGCAACAGACTTGTTAAAAGTCCATATTGGGGGATCGGGTTGCACGCCGCAACAGACTTTTTAAAAATCCATAATGGGGGATCAGGTTGCACGTCGCAACAGACTTGTTAAAAGTCCATATTGGGGGATCGGGTTGCTCGCCGCAACAGACTTATTTAAAAGTCTATATATACTTGATTAATATATATATATATATATATATATATATGGGATGATTGAAAATGAATACGTTGTGGGAGCGGGTTGCACGCTGCAACGAAAATTAATTTAAATAATAATTAATTATGACCGCTGAGTTGACTTCAACTATTAGAAATTAGTTACCTGATTTAATTTTATTATTATGGTTATTACTATTATTGCGTACAGGTTAATGTAAGTGACCTGCCTTAGCCTTGTCACTACTTCGTCGAGGTTAGGCTCGGCACTTACCAGTATATGGAGTCGGTTGTACTGATACTATACTCTGCACTTCTTGTACAGATTTCGGTGTTGGTCTCAGCGGCGTACTATAGATTTGCTCGGATTTTAGTACCAGAGGAGACTTGAGGTATAACTGCATGGTGTCCGCAGTTCTGAAGTCCCCATCTACTTTACTTTAGCTGTGTGTTTGTTTTCAGAGAGCTTTATTTTATTTAGACCTTTATCTGTATTATTCTAGAAGCTCCTGCACTTGTGACACAAATTTCGGGATGGTATTTAGATACCGTTATTTTATGGATTATTCTTTATATTTCAGACTTTACTTCCGCATTTAATTCTTTGTCATTAATCAATTTAAAAATTATTTTAAAATGGATAATATTATTCTAATGTTGGCTTGCCTAGCAAGTGAAATGTTAGCCGTCATCACGGTCGAGGTCGAGGCCGAGGTCGTGCTAGAGGCCGAGGCAGAGGCAGAGGTAGAGCTCAGTCTAGAGCTCGAGCAGCTGCACCTGTTGTAGAACCTCAGGTGGATCTTCAGGAGGAGGTTCTAGTTCAAAATGTACTAGTTGGACTAGTTCAGGTCCCGGAAGGATTTATAGCTACTCCAATGCTTTAGGACGCTCTAGTCCGTTTGGTGAGTCTTATGGAGGGCGTGGCCCAGAATGACATATTTTTAGTGGCACCAGCCATCTCACAGGCTGGGGGAGGAGCACAAATTCCCACTACTCCCGCTCTAGAGCAGATGGCTCCCCAAAATCAGGCTCCAGCAGCCCTGCCAGTTGGGGTAGTTCATCCAGTTGTTGCGGCACAGACCGGTGGTAGGCCCGCTATGTCTTTTGAGGCCTTATTGAGAATGGATAAGTTCACTAAGCTCTTTCCAGTTCACTTCAGTGGTACCCCTTCTGAGGACCCACAAGATTATCTTGACCGCTGCCATGAGGTGCTGCGGAACATGCGTATAGTTGAGACCAATGGGGTTGATTTTGCTGTATTTCAGATGACAGGTTCCTCCAAGAGGTGGTGGAGAGATTATACATTGGCCAGACCAGTCGGATTGCCTGCACTTACCTGGGAGCAGTTCGCTCAGCTATTTCTGGAGAAGTTCCTTCCTATCACACTGAGAGAGGATTACTACAAGCAATTTGAGTATTTACAATAGGACAGTATGACTGTTACTCAGTATGAGTCCCGTTTTGTCGATTTGGCCCGTCATGCTCTCATTTACTACCTACTAAGGGAGAGAGAGTGAAGAGGTTTATTGAGTGACTCACTCACCCTATCGGGCTTTAGATGGCTAAGGAAACTGGAAGCGAGATTTATTTTTAGGCAGTTGCTAATGTCGCGAGGAGGAATCGATATGGTTCTTGCACAAGAGAGAGGGCAGAGGTCTGATAAGAGGCCTCGTCAGTTCGGTAGTTTTAGTGGTGCCTCGCCTGGAGGTAGGGGTAATTTTGGTAGGGTTCATCCTCCCAGACCGTTTCATTCAGCACTTCATGCATCTCCCGGTGCTTCAGGGAGTCACGGTCCTATTATGCCTTACTCTAGGTAGCCAACACTTAGTGCATATTCAACTCCTATCAGTGCACCACCACTCCAGAGTCACTACAGTGGTTATCCGGCCCATTCGGGTCAGCTTCAGCTTCAGCATCCACGGTATCAGGATGGGTGTTATGAGTGTGGGAACATTGGTCACATCACGAGGTATTGCCCTAGGTTGGCGAGTAACAGATCTCAGCAGGATTCTCATGCCATCATACCGGCACCAGTTGCTTCACCGCCTGCTCAGCCAGCTAGAGGTAGGGGTCAAGTAGCTAGAGGTGGAGGTCAGGCCATTAGAGGTGGAGGTCAGACCGTTAGAGGTGGAGGCCAGCCAGCTATAGGCCGTCCCAGGGACGCAGTTTACAGTGGTGAGGCTCAGCCCCTATTTTATGCTTTTCCAGCTTACCATGAGGCCGAGTCATCTGATGTTGTGATCACATGTATTATTCCAGTTTGCCATAGAGATGTTTCAGTTGTATTTGATCCATTATCTACTTATTCCTATGTGTCCTCCTATTTTGCTTCATATTTGGTTGTGCCTTGTGATTCTCTGAGTGCTTCTGTGTGTGTATCTACACCGATGGGAGACTCTGTTGTAGTAGATCATGTCTATCGTTCGTGTGTGGTTATTATTGATAGTCTTGAGACTAGTGTGGATCTTCTACTTCTTGATGTGGTAGATTTTGATGTCATCTTAGGTATGGATTGGCTGTCACCTTATCATGCTATATTGGATTGTCATGCCAAGATAGTGACTCTAGCCATGCGGGGGTTACTTCGGTTAGAGTGAAAAGGAACTTCTGGCCATTCTGCCAGCAGGGTTATTTCTTATATGAAAGCTCGGCGTATGGTCGAGAAAGGGTGTCTAGCCTATTTGGCTTATATTCTTGATCCCAACACGAATGTTCCTTCTATGGAGTCAGTACCAGTTGTTCGTGAATTTCCAGAAATATTTCCTGCAGATTTGCTGGGAATGCCACCCGACAGATATATTGCCTTCTGTATTGATTTGGCTCCGGGCACTCAGCCCATTTCTATCCCACCATACCGTATGGCCCTGCCGGAGTTGAAAGAATTGAAGGAGCAATTACAAGACTTGCTTGATCAGAAATTCATTAGACCCAGTATCTCACCATGGGGTGCACCAGTATTATTTGTAAAGAAGAAAGATGGTTCTATGCGGATGTGTATAGATTATCGACAGTTGAATAAGGCCACTATCAAAAACAAATATCCGATGTCAAGAATTGATGACTTATTTGATCAGCTTCAGGGTGCCAAGGTATTTTCGAAGATCGATTTGAGGTCTGGTTACCATCAGTTAAAGATTAGGGCATCTGATGTCCCTAAAACAACTTTTCGGACTCGGTATGAATATTACGAATTCCTAGTGATGTCATTTGGGTTGAAAAATATCCAGCAGCATTTATGGATTTGATGAATAGGGTGTTCAAGCCCTATTTGGATTCTTTTGTGGTTGTATTCATTGATGATATCTTGATTTACTCCAGCAGTCGAGAGGAGTATGAGCAGCATCTTCGAAGTGTGCTTCATACTTTGAAGAATAATCAGTTATTTGCCAAATTTTCAAAATGTGAGTTTTGGTTAGACTCAGTTGCCTTTTTGGGGCATGTGGTATCGACAGAAGGCATAAATGTGGATCCTAAGAAGATAGAGGCTATTCAAAATTGGCCTAGACCTACCTTAGTTACAGAGATTCGGAGTTTCCTGGGTTTAGCAGGTTACTATAGTCGGTTCGTGGAAGGATTTTCATCTATAGCAAGCTCATTGACCAGACCGACCCAGAAAGGTACCCCATTCAGATGGTCAGACGAGTGTGAGTTGAGCTTCCAGAAGCTCAAGACCGCTTTGATTACGACGCCGGTGTTGGTATTACCCACAGGTTCAGGATCGTATGCGGTATATTGTGACACATCTCACATTGGTTTTGGTGCAGTATTAATGCAAGATGGCAGGGTGATTACATATGCGTCATGCCAGTTGAAAGTTCACGAGAAGAATTATCATGTTCATGACTTAGAATTGGAGGCCATTGTTCATGCGCTGAAGATTTGGAGGCATTACCTCTACGGTGTCTCGTGTGAGGTATTTACCGATCATCGTAGCCTTCAGTATCTTTGGAGGTTCTTGGGATCAGTTCTTGCCACTTGCGGAGTTTGCTTATAATAATAGCTACCAGTAGAGCATTTAAATGGCTCTATATGAGGCATTATACGAAAGGCGATGTCGTTCGCCAGTTGGCTGGTTCGAACCGGGAGAGGCTCGGTTGTTGGGTACCGATTTGGTACAGGATACCTTGGATAAAGTCAAGGTTATTCAATATCGACTTCGCACAGCAAAGTCGAGGCAAAAGAGTTAAGCCGACCGCAAAGTTCGTGATATTGCATTCATGGTTGGAGAAAGAATATTACTCCGGGTTTCACCTATGAAAGGTGTAATGAGGTTCGGAAAGAAGGGCAAGTTGAGCCCTAGGTATATTGGACCCTTTGAAATTCTTGAAAGGGTGGGTGAAGTAGCCTACAAGCTTGCATTACCACCTAGTTTATCAGCGGTTCATCTGGTGTTCTATGTGTCTATGCTCCGAAAATATCATAGTGATTCGTCCCATGTGTTAAATTTTTGCTCAGTCCAATTAGACAAAGATTTGACTTACGAGGAGGAGCTGGTGGCTATTCTATCCCGGCAGGTCCGACAATTGAGGTCTAAGAGTTATCCTTCAGTTAAGGTGCAATAGAGAGGTCAGTCGGTAGAGGCATCTACCTGGGAGTCCGAGTTGGACATCCAGAGTAAATATCCACACCTTTTCTCCAGCTCAGGTACTTTTTCTAACTCCGTTTGAAGACGAACGTTTGTTTTAGAGGTGGAGAATGTGATGACCCAAAGTGTCATCTTTAAATTTAATAAGTAATTCTGTATTTAAAACCTCAAAAAGCACTATTTATCATTCCTCGACTTGCATGCGCAGTCCGTATAATTTTCCGGAAAGTTTTTGTGTGAAAACATGGATTAAAATGTGAAATAGAGCTTTAAAACTCAATTGAGTTGACTTTGGTCATTATTTTGAGCAAAAAGACTCGGATCAGTGTTTTGACAATTCCGGTAGGTCCGTATTGTGATTTGGGACTTGGGAGTATGCCCAGAATTGAATTTCGAGGTCATTAGCCCGAGATATGGAATTTTGATGAAAAATTAAAAGTTTGAAAGTTTAAGGATTTTAAGAATTTACTGATGTTGGATTTATTGACATCGGGGCCGTATTTTGGTTCCGGAAGCCTAGTATAGGTCCACTATAATATTTATGACTTGTCTATTGAATTTGATGAGAAACAGAGTTGATTTGACGTGATTCGGACGTCCGGTTGTGAAAATATAAGTTTTAAAGTTTTCTTGAAAATTTTATTTGACTTGGTATCCCATTCGTAGTTCTAGGTGTTATTTTGGCGATTTTATCGTGCGAGCAAGTTCCTATGATATTTTAGGACTTGTGTGCATATTTGATTTGGAGCCCCGAGGGCTCGTGTGAGTTTCAGATAGGCTACGGGTGTTTTGAAACTTTGAAAAATTTTGGTATTTCCAGTTCTGGTTCCCTTCTATGCGTTCGTGTGACTGTGTCCGCGATCGCGAATTTTATTGAGCACTGATGGAAATTCGTAATATGCGATCACATAGTATTGTACGCGATCACACAGTTGGAGAAGTTAAGGCATCGCGAACGTGTAGGCAAAGCCGCGTTCGCGAAGAAGGAATAAGATAGAAGCTAAAGCACAAAATTGGTGCTATGCGATCGCAAAAGGTAGTCCGCGATCGTGGAAGGCTGAGAAGCTGTGCTTCGCGTTCGCGAGAGAACTGTCGCGTTCGCGTAGAGCAAAAGCTGGGCAGCCTAAAAATGTGTTTCGCGATCGCATAGGGTAAAAATCTGGGCAAACAGAACTTAAGTTCTGGAAATGGGATTTCGACCCATTTTTTACCATTTTTGATTTTGAGCTCGGGTAAGACGATTTTTTGGGCGATTTTCACGAAAAAATATTGGAGTGAGTGTTCCTTATCCTATATTGATTATATTTCATGATTCCATACTCAGTTATATCATGAATCCGTGAATTTTTGGGAGAAAAATCAGATTTCTATAAAATCTTCCAAAAACAAAAATTTAAGATTTGAAGGTCCATTTTGACATCAGAATTTGATAATTTTTATATGGTTGGACTCGTCTCGAAATGAGAGTTCGAATTTCGTAAGTTTTTTTGAGATTTGAGACTTAGGCCCCATTGTCAATTTTTAAAGTGAATTTCGTATTTTATCCGAAAAATTAGTAAATTCATATGAAATTAATTCCTATGATTCGTATTGAGCATATCAAATTGTTTGTGAATAGATTTGACGGTTTTGGAGACAAATTCAAAAGGAAAAGTTGTGGTTGAATAATTGATTGAAATTGCAAAGCGAGGTAAGTGTCGTGGTTAACCTTGACTTGAGGGAATAGAACCCTTAAATTATTTGTTATGTGAAATGCATGTGAACGACGTATAAGTGAGGTGACGAGTGTCTATGCGTCTTCAAATTAATTGTTTGCATAATTATTTGAAAATCCTAAATTCATTTTAATACACGAATTAATTGTTATGATAATTATTTTCCTCCTATTCTTTGTCAAATATTAATATTTGAATTTCTGCAATAATTACTACATGCTGACTTGATTTATGTGCATTAATTGCTACTTGCCATTTAGCATATTAACTAGTAAACTGCCTATTTCCTCCCTGATTTCCATAATAAATTGTCATTTATCATTGTTTGTTTCATAATTATTGTATGCTTGTTGTCTTAAAAATTTTATATTAATTGTTGCATTTATTGGGGCAAATTTTATCTATAAAAATTGGTAAATGAACATATTGGGGGATTGGGTTGCACGCCGCAACAGACTTATTAAAAGTCCATATTGGGGGATCGGGTTGCACGCCGCAACAGACTTTTTAAAAGTCCATAATGGGGGATCAGGTTGCACGCTGCAACAGACTTGTTAAAAGTACATATTGGGGGATCGGATTGCTCGCCGCAACAGACTTATTTAAAAGTCTATATATACTTGATTAAAATATATATATATGGGATGATTGAAAATGAATACGTTGTGGGAGCGGGTTGCACGTTGCAGCGAAAATTGATTTAAATAATAATTAATTATGACCGTTGAGTTGACTTCAACTATTAGAAATGAGTTACCTGATTTAATTATATTATTGTGGTTATTATTATTATTGCGTACAAGTTAATGTAAGTGACCTGCCTTAACCTTGTCACTACTTCGTCGAGGTTAGGCTTGGCACTTACCAGTATATGGAGTCGGTTGTACTGATACTATACTCTGTACTTCTTGTACAGATTTCGGAGTTGGTCTCAACGGCGTACTATAGATTTGCTCGGATTTTAGTACCAGAGGAGACTTAAGGTATAACTACATGGTGTCCGCAGTTCTGAAGTCCCCATCTACTTTACTTTAGCTGTGTGTTTATTTTCAGAGAGCTTTATTTTATTTAGACCTTTATCTGTATTATTCTAGAAGCTCCTGCACTTGTGACACAAATTCCGGGATGGTATTTAGACACCGTTATTTTATGGATTATTCTTTATATTTCAGACTTTACTTTCGCATTTAATTCTTTGTCATTAATCAATTTAAAAATTATTATTATGGATAATACTATTCTAACGTTGATTTGCCTAGTAAGTGAAATGTTAGGCGTCATCACGATTTCGAAGGTGGAAATTTCGGATCTTGACATTGTATAAGGGACATGATAGGTTGTCTGTAACCCCTGTTTGGCAAGTCTATCTCTGGTCAATAGTCTTCCTTGGACAGCCAAATTCAATGATCCACTTTGAAAAGCTAAGATTGTTACTACAAGTTTAACTTCCTCCAAGAAACCTTATGAAAACTCCCACTTATGTTTTGAAAGAGCTTTTTAATTGAAAGAGTGATCAGCCTAAGCAAATCATCCATTATTAACCCTGCATCGTTAATTTACAGCTTTGCTTTACAATTTTTTGGACCATCCATGATATCATCGAACTTATAATCATTTTTATAAAAGTTATCAAATGATTTTTTGTCTCAATAAAATCACTCTAACTTATAATAGATAATCTCTTAAAAAATAAATATGGCTGAAAAATCAACTAAATTTCGTCGGTTACATAAACAAGCCTACCATGTTAGCTCGAATTGCCTCAAACCTTTTCTTTTTATCATTATTTTATTTAAATTACACACAAACTTATAATATACAATAAATAACTCTAGGAAAATGGCATTATGAACCATAAACTAAAAATAAGTGAAAAATACCTTTTAAAGACAACAAAATTCATAATTCAAATAATTTTTGTTGTCATCTAACCGTGGCCTTCAATTAATCTTCCCTACACTTCCTTTTAATTCTGTGAAGAAAAAAAACATTAAAGCTAGAATAAGAAAAGGCAAAATACTGAAACTTAGTGCCAGGCTGGCGATCCTAGTACAACTAAACAGCCAATCAAATTTAGGGGCAGGATGACCAAAACAAGAAAAAAGATAGCCAAGTTGGCAATCCGTGTGGAAGCTAAACGAACCAATCAAAACAAGTCACATCCACTCTATATAAACACAGAATGTTATCACTTGGAAAACGTATCGGGAAAGCAATTCAAATTCGAAAACCAACTTCCTATTGAATTCGTCAACATGCCTTCAACAACAGCAACCAAATCGGTGGGCGGTAGAGGGAAAACCCAAAAAACTTCAAAATCGGTCTCCAGATCTCAAAAGGCGGGTCTCCAGTTCCCCGTCGGCCGAGTTGCTCGGTTTTTGAAAAAGGGTCGTTATGCTCAGCGAGTTGGCTCCGGTTCACCGGTTTATCTCTCAGCGGTTCTTGAGTACCTTACTGCTGAGTTATTGGAACTGGCTGGGAATGCTGCGAGAGATAACAAGAAGAACAGGATTGTTCCTAGGCATATACAGCTTGCTGTGAGAAACGATGAGGAATTGAGCAGGTTGTTGGGATCTGCTACCATTGCTAATGGTGGAGTTTTGCCCAATATTCACCAGAATTTGCTTCCTAAGAAGATTGCCAAAGGGAAAGCTGAAGTCGGCTCTGTTTCAGAGGAATTCTAGATCTCTAGGTGTCGTATTAGGAGATTGGGTAGTGAATTTTGAGTTTTGGGGCAAATTAGTTGGATTTGTTCATAAGTGTTTTATGTGAATGGCGAGTTTCTTCATCCTATTGCGTTGAAGTATGTAGAATTTAGTGAAGAAAAAAATTAAAGGATTTCCTACAATTGCTAGATTTCTAATTTCGCCTGCTTCTGTTTAAAGTTCCTTAACCTTGATCATAATTATTAGCAAAGCAAATTTGAAAAATCTACAGATCAAAATGGTTTCTCACAGCCATGAAAATTGAAATACACTTGAATCAGACTCTATATATTGCGTGGAGTTTTACTTATTAGCGTTTTGACCATCTTTAAGGGCATCCTATTGCCTAAAATAAGACCCATTTCTTTAACTGAATTGTGTTGCACTATTCTCCATCGAGTTACACAACGAGCAACATGGTGTAACTCTTTGATGTATATTGTTTAAAGTATTTTCAACAATTTAAATGGAAGCCAAATAGTTTAAGCAATACTCCCATTATTTCTAAATCCTTATTCCTAGATTTTATCACTTTTTTTTATTGGTTAATGATTATAGTACCTTTGAAACGAGAATCCATTCTAAAGTCTATAACTAGTGGTGGTATCAAATTTTAGATCTATCTTCGTTTATGTTGTGGTAATGATCTCGAAAAATTTAAAAGGTCTAACTAACTTCTAAGCATGTATAGTAGTTATTATACAATTAAGAATTATCCACCCCAAACAATGGGAATTAAGCTAAACAGTTTTCCAAATTGAACAGCTACAATTATCGTTTGATTTAAATATTCTTATGTTAATAACACAAAGATGGGGATGTAGCTCAAATGGTAGAGCGCTCGCTTTGCATGCGAGAGGCACGGGGTTCGATCCCCCGCATCTCCATAGTTTTTGGTTCCTGCAATTTCTTTTTTCCTTAGCATTTTTCCTCTCGAAGCAAAGTCGTCTTTACACCAACTCTCCCTCGCTTTATTTTGCGACTTCTATGAATTTCGCTGAAGTTGTCAATGGTTTGCAGTTCAACCTTGCTCCAGATTTGACCGTCTCGAGACTCTGCTTAGGTTAAACTTTCGTTTCATCTGTCTTTAGCAGCTCTTTTAACGCCTCCTTTTATTCTCACAGGAACAATGACTTTCGGTGAACAGAACACCTTGGCCGAATCATTTCAAATCCTCGAACAAAGCCTTCAACTCAAGAATTAACTTCTTCGATTCTGCTGAAATGTAACTATGTAAGTTCCGCAATGCAAGACCGGCTTTTAAAATTGAACAATGAGTGAGGATTATAAATTAGTCTAACTCTATTCTGAATCGGAATGGATACTTCAACTAATTTAGGATTGAAGCTTAATTGATAGATTTGGAATAAGTTGGTATTAAATTCCAATTGTTGAATAATTATTATTTAAAATCTATTAAGAATCAGGTATTCAGTACCTCAGCATGCAGAAACTCATGGCAGAAGCGAGGAGTATTTCGGGCGTTTGATTAGAGAAAGAAAAGTCCCTGGGGATAGTGTTGTTTTCGCCACTAAGGTCCTCTATTATTAGCCCTTGTTTATTTTCCTCTTCCTGAAGATTGAATTTCATTTTAAGCCTCAGCATTGTTTGAATGTACTGTGTATGATGTGTAGGACTAGTTAGGAGAATTAGGTTGAAAATGAAAGATTTTCTTATTTCTCTAGAATACGTCGGTTTTATCGTACTAAAATGTGACAAAGGAGTTGATTATGGATCCAAGATTTAAATCTTATGGGTTCAATTTTAAGATTTTTAACATTGAACCCATTATATTTTAAAAGTTATGAGTTAATATCTATTATTTTTGCAATTTTAATGAATTTTCACATACAAATTTTTACTCCGCGTCAAAAATTATGAGGTTAGTTGAACCCGTAGCTAGTACGCTACATCCGCCTATGATGCAAGCAATTAGCAGTTCTTTCGTACGTCTAGTTGTCCATGAGGCAAGACGGATTACTTGGTTGCCATTAGAAACGAATTGCATTATACAGCTAGCTGTGAGGAACGATGACGAATTGAGCAAGTTGTTGGGGTCTGCAACTATTGCTGATGGTGGGGTTCTGCCCAATATTCACCAGAATTTGCTTCCTAAGAAGATTGGCTAAGGGGAAGCTGAATTTGGCTCTATTTCTCAGGAATTTTAGATATGTAGGTGTTGTTTCAGGAGATTGGGAAGTGAACTTTTATTTGTTCATAATGGTTTTATGTGAATGACAAGTTTATTTCCTCTATCCTCATCCTATTATGTTTAAGTATGTAGAATTTAATGAAGAAAAAATTAATGGGTTTATTTTAATTGCTAGAATTTCTAGTTTCTCTTGCTTCTGTTTTCATCTCCTTAACCTTGATCATAAGGTTGCGTTGGTTTTCACTGGATGGATCCTATTAGCAGACCAAACTAACTAGGGGTAAATAAAAGTATATTGATTCCCATTAACGGAGATGTTGTAGTACTAAGAGGACACCAAGAAGGTGTCCCTTGACTTTGTAATTGCAGAAGAAGCTACAAAGGTACTGAGGGCCAGAATCTTTTCCACTCAGAAGGATGGGTGTAATGGCAGAGAAGTCTGTGGTGGAATAATTACGATTAACAAAAGGATTACTGATCCAGAAAGTGGGAACTCTGGCGGTGGAATTCCAAAGACTTACATTGAAAGAACTAATTGGAAGCTTGTGTGCACTATGGTTTAAGAAGAGGAAAACAAATGATGCATCAAAGATTGCTACTGAAATACATAAAATGGCTTTTGGCAGCAAAGAACAAGTGATAATTCAAAGGTATGGATGTATGGTGTGATTATTAGCTGTTCAATACTGATGATAAATACTACCACTAACAATCACAAATCCGGTCATAATTGAAATTATAGTACTTTAACATTCCAGATACATTTTGTTACAGAGTGAAATACAAGTGATGGAGGAACTTAACCTGCAATTTACCTAGGCCCTGATAACTCTGATGGAACTGGTAAGCTGATACCAACGACAGCTTCCCTTTCTTGATTAGCTTCGGCATCTCTTCTTGTCATTGGTGGATATGGAAAGCTGTAATCCAAGTCGGTTTCAGCAGCCACTAAACCCTGCAACACCTTAACTACCAATGACATCGAAGGCCTCTTAGTATAATCACTTTGTAAACACCATGCTGCAATCTTCATCATTTCCGCAGCCTCTTCTCTATGAAGCTGCATATCCTCACTGTTCTTGTCCACCATTTCCAAGAGTTGTGTCTCCTTTGCTTTTCTCTTGAACACGCTAAGCAAATGCATATCATCCTCATCTTGAAGACGATCCAAATTCTTTCGGCCACAGATGATTTCCAAGATCACAACTCCAAAACTATAAACATCTACTTTCTCTGTAATGACCGAGTTCAACCATTCTGGTGCTAAATAGCCTGGCGTTCCTCTCATTGTTGTAACTATCTTACTTTCATTTTTTCCCACGAGCTTTGATAACCCAAAATCTGATACTTTTGCATTGAAATCATGATCAAGAAGAATGTTCTGTGGTTTAATATCCAAATGAATAATTTTGTTGTTACAATCTTCATGTAAGTAAGCTAGGCCCTTGGCGACGTCTGATATAATTTTTTTCCTGACATCCCATGTGAGAAATTGTTCCTGCTTTCTGCGGAAAATCCACCTATCTAAAGAGACATTGGCCATGTATTCATAAACCAGAAGCGTGTGTGATTTCTCAGCACAAAATCCAACAAGTCTTACCAGATTGACATGTTGAATGCTACCTATTGTTGCTACTTCAGCTAAGAATGATTTCTTCACATTACCGAAACCTTGGAGACGCTTCACTGCTATTTTAGTGCCATCGCTCATTGTTCCTTCAAATACAGAACCAAATCCTCCTTCCCCAAGTTTCTTACTGAAATTCTTTGTCATAACAGTTAGTTCCTCAAAGGAAAATCTGGTAGGCATTCCTGGTACATGGTCAAGGAACTCCTCCTCCTCCGCTTCCTCGAGTCCTATTCTCCTTCTGGATAGAAAGGCAAAGCAAGTTAAAACCATGAAAAGCAGACCAAACGAAGCTCCAATGATGGATCCTACAATCGTTGCCACACGCTTTTGATTCTTCTCTGAAGACACAAGTGATGGAGAGGCTTGTAGGTTAGAAGAGTTCTGCACCTTAATAAAAAGAGTGGTTTTATTGAGTGCTCCATCATTGTTCACGAGCGTAAACACTTGATTCAACAGTACGCAGTTACCCATTGTGTTAGCAGGATCACTAAATCGAAATTGAGCTGCTTTGCAAGAACAGGCGCTTAAGCAAGACCTTTTGCAATCTTCCAACTCCGTATTGTTGGTACTATATTCCAAATAGAGGGGAATATAAGCCGTGTCCTTAAGCTCCATAAGAAGATGATATTGGGAATGCGCACAAGATACAGGTGTGACAAGGACACACCCCTCATTTGGTTTCTTGTAATTTATTTGCTGGAGAAAGTTTGTCTGACCAACTACAGTTTGAGGACAACTACACTGCCCATTTCCACAAACAGAGTAATTCCCACACACAGTCGGATACCCGCAGTCACCAATGGAGGCTGTCAATATATCAGCCTCCTTTGACCAAGATGATCCTTCCCAGTAATACACCCTTAAATGCCCATCGGCCTCAAATTTCAAAAATCGAGCTTCTCCTTCACGGTAAGGGAATAACATCCCTAGGTAAACACTCAAATATACCAAGTTGCGTAGATTCCTCACATTACTAGAAAACATTACATCTAAGTCCGAATAAAGCATTGAGAAATAGAATTGGCGTGGATTTCACTCAATGTATGCAAAAAGGCCAGAACTTTTAACTTCAAATGTGAACAAACCTTTATTCCAGTTTGTTGCTGATATGCTGGATATCAGCTTCTGTCCAGGAGGCATTCTTTGTCCAGGAACCAAACAGTCAGTAGGGTGATCAAAAGACTGCCAAATGGTGTCATTACTTTTGCCAAAGAGGACAAGATTTCCCATCGTTGTCAAGTTGAAGCCTGAAACAAGCTGCTTTCCACTTGTGTTTGTATTCCAAACCAAAGTGCCATTTAAGTCCATCAAGAACATTCCTCCGTCTTGCCTAAGTTGCAAGGTTGAATTAACTCTAACTGGATTATTCCTATTTGCTGACCAGACTAATCTCGGATTATCCATATAAGGATAATCGATATTTGGAAATAAAAGGACACCAAAAACGCAAGCAGTGCCATTGTAATCACATAAGAAGCCACAAACAAACCTTGTCCCGTTGCTTTCCCTGAGAAGGATGGGTGTCAAATTGACTCCATCTGTTGAATTCACTACATAGGAGGGGCTGTTGATCCAGGAAATGGAGGAATTGTTAATAAAAGTTTGAGAAGGTTGCCCATTAATCAGATGATGTGAAGAAAGGATGAGGAGATTAGCCATGAAAAGAGTGGCACGATATGTGCTATAATCAAGAACCATTGGATTGGTTTTCAGAAAGTAGGATCTGCTTGAGTAAGTGGAAATCAACTCTTCAAAAGACAGTCCAATGATCCAACATAAGCTTACCAAAAGAAAGAAAAATTGAGGCCATGTCTTCTGGCTTAATTTCCAGTCAAACCTGGCGAATAAGTCTACCCAAGACAAGTCCTCATTTTTCTATTGCACAGTTAATAGCTCAAATGGACAATTGCTTCTACGTGTGGGCACCATAAGGCGATTTTCCAAGCGGGGACGCCAATAAAACAAACTCTTTGATTTTTCTTATCATTTTTTAAGTGACTTCAGTCGTAGTATGGTAGTCATCCTAGTGAGTATATATATTCTTCAGTTTTATTTCAGTAAATAAGGAGATATCATGTTCCATCTCTTAGAAAAGTCATTTCATCTTTTAAATTGCAAAGGCATGAAAGGTAGCGCACAGTGTCATATGTCAATACACACACTTTTAGGTTCAGAGTTTTATGTGTGAATGATTAGGAAAATTTAATATATAATTAACACTATGTTTGCACATATTATACCAACTACCAAGTGGGTGCAGTGTTCTCATACTAACTTAAAATTCTACAAGAAATTCAACTTATATGCAATTATTATTAATGAGTCATAATGTATTCTGTTTGCTTCAGTAATTTAAAGAGATACTCTTTTCGTCTCTTAGACAACAACAACAACAACAACAACCCAGTATAATCCCACTAGTGGGGTCTGGGGAGGGTAGTGTGTACGCAGACCTTACCCCTACCCTGGGGTAGAGAGGCTGTTTCCAAATGACCCCCGGCATCCTTCCCTCCAAGAACTCCCCACCTTGCTCTTGGGGTGACTCGAACTCACAACCTCTTGGTTGGAAGTGGAGGGTGCTTACCATCAGAGCAACCCACCTTGTCTTAGAATATCACTTAATCATAGAAATTGCGAAGGCATGAAATACTTGTGGTTTTCGCTAATCCCTAGAAGTAGTATTGAAAAAGACTGAAAGAGACTCCTAGCACAGCCCTGGATGCACAATGTTATTAGTGTGTCCTAATTTATGCAATACTATTTTTATTAGTGCGTTTTAAAAATGAATGGCATATTTTTATATTAGAAAAAAAATTATATTTCTCATTTTACCTTATGTCCTTTATAGCTTGTTTGGATGATTGTTATGTATCGTTTCATAATGTATTGTATATTATTGTATTATATTGTATTGTATTGTAACATTTTGATATATACAATGTTTGGATATATTGTATTGTTTGTCGTCGTTTCATGATATCATGCACCAATAATATGAAGAATAAGGTACAAGTAAAATTATTATATAAAGAGATAGGGTAAAACATCAAATATGATTATTTAAGAATAAAGAAGGGCAAGATAAGAGAGAAAAATAAGATAATGACAAGATCACGTCAAATCGGTAGTTCCATAACTTAGATCTGTCTCCTCCTATTCTAAATAAAAGAGTTTAGTCTTATATAGTTTTCCGTCCTATATCATTAATTGGATATGAGTAAACGAAAGGGAACAAGGTTCTATATTATCTTAGCCAAGAGAGTAAATTAAGAAAGGCTTTTGACATGGATTTTAATATTGGAGAGATTAAAAGCTAAACCATAAAGTTGGTGTACTATAATTTTATTGATATTTGATTCCTTCATTACTTATCTCTTAAATTATAGAATTATTAATCTTTTAATCACCAAATACCAGCATGCCAATAGACAAGGATCTGTTGATAACACTAGAAGTCAAAAGAACTAACATGATTTTGAAAATACAAGAGGAGGGTAAATTGTGGTCTATTAAAACTTGGTTGACTAAGTGTGAATTTAGTCGACTAGTTTTCGTACAACACACAGATAAGATAGAGATGAACCAAATGAATTGAAAGCAAAATAAGGCACAACAGTTTTTATACTGGTTCGGCACCGGTGTGGTACTTACGTCCAGTTTCCCTTAGGTCACAAGGGTTCTCTTAGATCTTGATAAAGAATTACAACAATGATAGTTTTAGTTCGTTTACCACCAACGATGTTTAGCAACAATAATTTCTGGATATTGACACAACTCTCTTTTGTATTCTAACTCTTCCTATCTTTTATGACACTTGTAGACTCAAGAATACAGTGTTTGTATTAAGAACTAGAGAGACTTATAAGACTGTTTGTAGTTGTGTATTGGATCCTAGAGTTTGCCAGTGTTCTTATAGGCGAGTTTTGAGAGCTGTTGTGGATTGGTCTTTGATTGATGCCCATAATATTTTACTGATAAAAAGTGTCTCTAATTCCTTCAAGAGAGACGTGCTAGATTAATTTATCCAAAGAGTGCTTTGTTCCATGTCGAAATGCTCCATGCTTTATTTGGAAAATGAGCAGCACTTCAAATTGTCTCCATTTGATAGGGTGGATTAATTAATCCAAGGAGTGCTTCATGTTTTATTGAAGAAAGGGGCATCACTTCAAATTGTCTTCCATTATGTTGTGTTTCCCACTCAAATTGTCTCTTATTGCTTTCGTCATTCCTTTTTGGTTTTCTTGTCTTGAGCTTCTACTGAATCTTCCGTGATTTTCTCCATTTTTTGCATACTTGAGAATCTTGATCAGTGTTGATTGATTTCCTTTTTGATGGTGCCTTGATTCCTGCAATCAAAGTAGATAGGATTTAGTTTTGCACAATTTGTCATCATTAAAACTTAGATGTAACAATCTCCCCTTTTTTATGATGACAATAAAGAGAGAATAAACAAGTATACTTTCCTTTCATCACTTGAGATGTTACTAGATGTACTTATTACTGCTCCCCCTGAGTTGTTACTAGATGTACCCATTACCCCCCTGAGTTGTTGACTTACTTCTCCATAATGTTCATCAAAAAGGAAAGAAAATACAAGCCAAGTATATATAACATAGGAAATAATATACATATAATATGCATACTAGGGCAACAGAAGTAATTCCTTCAGCAAAGGCATAAAGTGATGGTTCATACAGACCAATGCAAAGATAAGTCTTAAAAAAAAGCAAACACACAAAAAAAATATTTTTTAACACACACAAACACGACTTAATTTCTCCCCAGGAAGTACTTGAGGGTATTGATCACTTTGGTGCAGAAGGATTCATAGGAGGTTTTAACATTTTTGTCGAGCTTGTCCATCTTTTCTGTCATGGAGTTGAATGCCCCTGGTTCCTTGTCTCCGTGTGGCTCCCATATCCATCCTAATCTTGGCCACATTTGTACCTGTTTCCTTGGTGACTTCCTTGATTTTGCCCACCTGTTCTTTTATCTCAATGAGCAGGAGTTTTACACCATCTAGATATTGCTGAATCTATTGAAGATTTTGAGAAGCAGGCGACTGAGACTCTGGTGGTTCAGTGGGAGCTTCAACCTGCGCCGGGACACTTTCAACTTTGGCGCTTGACCTATCCATCATCACTTAAAGTATAACACATCATAGAAAAGGTTGTCTTATTGTGATCTATTGTTCGACCCGCATACATTTTTGGCGGTACACTGTGCGATCGCCTACTTGTTTTCGGAGGGGTAATTTTTCTATTTTCATAACCCGGCCTCATTTTGATGAATAGGTTTTGGGACATATTTTGGGGCAATTATCTGATGATTTTAGAGAGAAGTGAGAGTATTCTAGAGAGATTAAGTAGATAAAGTGTCTTGTTCATCAAATTCTTGTTCAAGCCTTGAAATCCAACAAGAAATCCCTCAAGTTCTTCATCAAAGAGGTAAGGTTCTAACCCCTAATCTTCAATTTTAAGTTTGGGTAATGATGGGTGATTAAGAGTATGATTCTTGGGGTAAGTGTTCCTTATCCTATATTGATTATATTTCATGATTTCATACTCATTTACATCATGAATCCGTGAATTTAGGGGAAAGAAATCAGATTTTTATAAAATCTTCCAAAAACAAAAATTTAAGATTTGAAAGTCCATTTGATATCGAAATTGGATAATTTTTATATGGGATTTGAGTTATGGGTCCCACTATCGAATATTTAAATAATTTTTGGATTTTTATCCGGAAATTAGTAAATTCATATGAAATTAATTCCTATGATTCGTATTAAGTGTATCAAATTGTTTGTGAATAGATTTGAAGCTTTTGGAGAAAAATTTAAAAGGAAAAGTTATGGTCGAGTAATTGATTAGAATTTGTAAAGCGAGGTAAGTATCATGGTTAACCTTGACTTGAGGGAATAGAACCCTTAAGCTATTTGTTATGTGAAATGCATGTGATACGACGTATAGGCGAGGTGACGAGTGTCTATACGTCATCAAATTAATTGTATACATATTTACTTGAAAATCATGAATTATTTTAAATCATGAATTAATTATTATAATAATTGTTTCTCTACTATTCTTTGTCAAATATTAATTCTTGAATTCCTGCATTAATTGTTACATGCTATTTGATTTATGTGTCTTAATTGTTATTTAATATTTAGCATATTAAATATTAAACTGCCTATTTTCTCTCTGATTTTCATAATAAATTGCTATTTGTCATTGTTTGTTTCATAATTAAATCATAATTATTGTATGCTTGCTGTCTTAAAAAATTTATATTGATTATTGCATTTATTGGAAAAAATTATTTTATAAGAATTGGTCGATGAATATATTTGAGGAGCGGGTTGTACGTCGCAACATAATTGATTGAAATCAATATATTGGAGGATCAGGTTGCACGCGGCGTACCATAGACTTGCTCGAATTTCAACTACTCAGAGGAAACTTGAGGTATAACTGCACGACGTCTGCAGTTCTGAAGTCCCCGTCTATTTTACTTTAGCTGTGTATTTTTTTCAGACAGCTTTAATTTATTCAGGCCCTTATTTGTATTATTCTAGAAGCTCGTCCACTTGTGACACCAATTCTGGGATGGTATTTAGACACCGTTATTTTATGGATTATTCACTACATTTTAAACTTTACTTCCGCATTTGTTCTTTGTTATTAGTAAATTTAAAAATTGTTTTAAAAATGGATAATATTATTCTAACGTTGGCTTGCCTAGCAAGTGAAATATTAGGCGTCATCCCGGTCCGAAGGTGGGAATTTTGGGTCGTGAGAGTTGGTATCAGAGTACTAGGTTACATAAGTCTCATGAGTCACGAGCAAGCTTAGTAGAGTCTGAAGGATCGGTACGGAGACATCTGTACTTATCTCTCAGAGGCTATGGAGTTTAGGAACAATATCACTTCTTTCTTATTCCGTCGTGCGAATTTATTCTATCATCGATGATTGAACCACTCTACTTTTATTATCTTGTAGATGGTGAGAACACGTAATACATCTACCGATGGACAGGGACCAGAACCCCTGGTGGCAACTATGGCCAGTGGTAGAGGTCGAGGTCGAGGTCGTGCTAGAGGCCGAGGTAGAGCTTAGTCCAGAGCTCGAGCAGCTGCACCTGTTGTAGAACCTCAGGTGGACCTTCAGGAGGAGGTTCCAGTTCAGAATGTACCAGTTGATCCAGTTTAGGTCCCGGAATAATTCATAGCCACTCGAGTACTTCAGGACGCTCAAGTCCGTTTGGTAAGTCTTATGGAGGGCGTGACCCAAAATGGTACATTTCCAGTAGCACCAGCCGTCTCACAGGCTGGGGGGAGCACAAACTCCAACTACTCCTGCTCTGGAGCAGATGGACCTTCAGGACCTTCAGAATGTACCAGTTGGTCCAGTTTAGGTCCCAAAAGAATTCATAGTCACTCCAGTACTTCAGGACGCTCAAGTCCGTTTGATAAGTCTTATGGAGGGCGTGGTCCAGAATTGTACATTTTCAGTGGCACCAGCCGTCTCACAAGCTAGGCGAGGAGCACAAACTCCCACTACTCCCGCTCTGGAGCAGATGGCTCCCCAGAATCAAGCTCCAGCAGTCCCACCAGTTGGGGTAGTTTAACCAGTAGTTGCAGCACAGACCGGTGATAGGCCCTCCATGTCTTTTGAGGCCTTATTGAGACTGGATAAGTTTACTAAGCTGTTTCCAGTTCACTTCAATGGTACACCTTCTGAGGACCCACAGGATTATCTTGAATGCTGCCACGAGGTGCTGCGGAACATGAGTATAGTTGAGACCAATGGGGTTGATTT
>AWOL01S0004147.1:44953-56272 GCA_000715115.1 Nicotiana otophora
TTCATGTTAAGTTATGGATTCCAACAAGGAAATAGGACCGAAATCTATAGTTATTTCTTTAAAGAAATACTTTTATAAGGTAAAATTTTAATGAACTTTAAAATTCTAAATATTATGAATTTCTACCTAATTCAAATAAGAAAAGATTTAATAAGTTTTTAATTTAATTTTAAAGTTACAAATATTAGAAAATATCTAAATGTAGGGACATTACCAGACATATAAGTCATTCCACCGCTCATCGAGCCACAAATTCTACTCGTAAGGACATTATCGGACATATGAGTCCAAATGTGCATGTTACAACTGAAGCTACCGAGCCTAAGTTGCGGTCTAAACCTAGACTCAAGTCCTCCAGACTGGCCCATCACCAGAACAGGGAATACACATTTCAAACATCGTTCATGGAATCACAAGCCGACGATGCACAACTGATACCGAGCGCACATGTGCGCATACGAATGCGTGGAAGGAATTCAAAGAGTTATGTTTCAAGTTGAATTAATTCCGCACGATAGAATACAAGAAAGTAAAATTTTCCTAAGGGTTCTGCAGCCTCTCGAAGATAAGTATAGACGTCTCCATACCGATCCGCAAGACTCTACTAAACCTGCTCATAACTCGTGAGACCTATGTTACCTAGAGTTCTGATATCAACTTGTCACGACCCAAAATCCTAACCTATCGTGATGGCGCCTATCTCAGTACTAGGCAAGTCGACAACACCAATAATCCACGATTTCCTTTAAGTTTGAAAACATAATGTTTAATACAATACCAAAAGTCTAGCAAATTCCGACACAACACTAAACACACGAATCACACATAGATTCAAGCCTAATGAACTTTGAAACTTTTCATTTCTATAAACAACGCCGAAACCTATCAAATCACGTTCGATTGACCTCAAATTTTGCACACAAGTCATAAATGACATAACAGACCTATTAAAATTTTTAGAATCAGATTTTGACCCCAATCAAAAAGTTAACTTCCCCGGTCAAACTTTTCAAAAATTCAACTGTCGGCATTTCAAGTCTAATTCTTCTACGGAATACCAAATAATTTTCCGGACACACTCCTAAGTCCAAAATTACCATACGGAGCTATCGGAATCATCGTTGCACACCGCAACAGAATTGATTTTAATGAATATATTGGAGGATCGGGTTGCATGCCGCAACATAATTAATTATAATAAATATATTAGAGGATCGGGTTACACACCGCAACAGACTTATTAAAATTCCATATTGGAGAATCGGGTTGCACGCCGCAACAGACTTATTAAAACTCCATATTGGAGGATCGGGTTGCACGCCGCAACAGACTTATTAAAACTCCATATTGGAGGATCGGGTTGCACGCCGCAACAGACTTATTAAAACTCCATATTGGAGGATCGGGTTGCACGCCGCAACAGACTTATTAAAACTCCATATTGGAGGATCGGGTTGCACGCCGCAACAGACTTATTAAAACTCCATATTGGAGGATCGGGTTGCACGCCGCAACAGACTTATTAAAACTCCATATTGGAGGATCGGGTTGCACGCCGCAACAGACTTATTAAAACTCCATATTGGAGGATCGGGTTGCACGCCGCAACAGACTTATTAAAACTCCATATTGGAGGATCGGGTTGCACGCCGCAACAGACTTATTAAAACTCCATATTGGAGGATCGGGTTGCACGCCGCAACAGACTTATTAAAACTCCATATTGGAGGATCGGGTTGCACGCCGCAACAGACTTATTAAAACTCCATATTGGAGGATCGGGTTGCACGCCGCAACAGACTTATTTAAAAGTCGATATATATATATATATATATATATATATATATTGGGGGATCGGGTTGTACGCCGCAACAGACTTATCTAAAATGAATATATTGGAGGAGCGGGTTGTACGCCGCAACAGAATTGAATGTGAATATATTGTAGGAGTGGGTTGCACGCTGCAACGGAAAATTGATGAAAATGATAATTGGTTATGACTGCCAAGTTAGCTTCAATTATTATAAATATGTTACCTGATTTATTCGATTATTTGTTGTTGTTACTAATATTGCGTACAGGTTAATGTAAGTGACCCGCCTTAGGCTCGTCACTACTTCGTCGAGGTTAGGCTTAACACTTACCAGTATATGATATCAGTTGTACTGATACGACACTCTGCACTTCTTGTACAGATTTCGGAGTTAGTCCCGACACTGTACCATAGACTTGCTCGGATTTCAGCTACTCAGAGGAAACTTGAGGTATAAATGCATGGCATCCGCACTTCTGAAGTCCCCGTCTACTTTACTTTAACTGTGTATTTATTTCCAGAAAGCTTTATTTTATTCAGGCCCTTATTTGTATTATTCTAGAAGCTCGTACACTTGTGGCACCAATTCTGGGATGGTATTTAGACACCGTTGTTTTATGATTATTCATACGTTTTAGACTTTACTTCTGCATTTGTTCTTTGTTATTAGTAAATTTAAAAAATTATTTTTAAAATGGATAATATTATTCTAATATTGGCTTGTCTAGCAAGTGAAATGTTAGGCGCCATCCCGATCCGAAGGTGGGAATTTCGAGTAGTGACAGGATTCAATTATTTCTCTATACATAGTTTCGTCAACACTTTTTCCATTGTTATCTTAATCGAGCGTAGTTGTTGGACTCATTGGGATACCAATGAACTTAGCATTCTCCATGCCAAACTTCTTTATAAGTTCCTCGATGTACTTGGTTTGGCTGATAAAGATCCCTTTGGGAGACTGTTTGATTTGTAGTCCAAGAAAGAAAGTTATCTCTCCCATCATGCTCATTTCGAATTCTCCTTTCATAGAATGAGTAAATTCTTCACATAGAACAGAGTTAGGACTTTCAAAAATAATATCGTCAACATTAATTTGAGTAATAAGATTACCTAAATTTGAGTGCTTAATAAACAGAGTTGTATCGATATTACCTCGTTTAAAACTTTGATTTAGAAGTAAGGGACTTAATTTTTCATACCAGGCTCGGGGAGCTTCCTTGAGTCCGTATAGAGCTTTAGTCAACTTGTATACATGATCTGGGAGGGTATCATTTACAAATCCAGGAGGTTGCTTCACGTAAACCTCTTCAGAGATGTATCCATTTAGAAAAGTACTTTTTACATCCATTTGGAATAGTTTGAATCCTTAATGTGCAACAGAGGCAAGTAATATTCGAATAGATTTCAATCTTGCTACAGATGCAAATGTTTCATCGTAGTCAATTCCTTCTTGCTGAGAATCACCTTGCATAACTAACCGTGCTTTATTTTGTACCACTTATCCGAATTCATTCAACTTATTTATGAAAATCCATTCGGTTCCTACAATAGAAGCATCTGAAGGTTTTGGAACCAGTTTCCACACTTTATTTCTTTCAAATTGATCAAGTTCATCTTTCATTGCTTTGATCCAGTAAACCTCTTTCAGTGCTTCATCCACTTTCTTTGGCTCAAGTTGAGAAATTAGAGCCATGTGAGAGTTGAGCTTTTGAGATCTTCTGGTAGTGATTCCTCCTGTGGATTTCCGATAATGAATTTGTGAGGATATCCAGGTTCACTTTTCCACTCATTTGGGATGTTTGTGGTTGGTTCCCTTTCTTCAGTAGTCGATTGTTCTGTTGAGGAAGATTCCTGGATTTCAATGTGTTCCTCAGTTGACTAATTTTGCTGACTAGTTGACTCCTTTTGACAGTCTTTTCCTACAACAACAGACTTTGAAACAATAGAAAGTTCCTCATCTTCAGAAAGTTTTTCATTCCTCGAGCGAGGGTTAGTATCAACAAAAACAACATGAATTGGTTCTTCAATGCATAAGATTCTTTTATTGTAAGATCTATATGCTCTACTTGAGGAAGAATATCCAAGAAATATACCTTTGTCGCTTTTTGGATCAAACTTACCCAGATTGTCCTTTTCATTATTGTTAATGAAGCATTTGCATCCAAAAGGGTAGAAGTAACTGATGTTGGGTTTCTTTCCATTCCATAGCTCATATGGAGTCTTTTTAAGAATGGGTCGAATCAAACACCTATTGATAATATAACATGTTGTGCTTACAACTTCTGCCCAGAAATGGTGGGGTAGAGAGTTTTTCACAATCATAGTTCTTGCCATGTCCTGTAAGGTTCTATTTTTACGTTCTACCACTTCATTATGTTGAGGCGACCTTGGTGAAGAGAAGTTATGAGAGATTCCTTGGCCATTGCAAAAGTTTTCAAAGGTTCTGCTTTCAAATTCTCCTCCGTGATCACTTCTGATAGTGGAAATGTAGTATCTTTTTTCACGTTGAACCTTTTTATAGAAAACTTCAAAATTCCTTAGAGCTTTATCTTTATGACTTAGAAAAATAACCCACGTATATCGAAAAAAATCATCCACAATAATAAAAGCATATTTTCTACCACCTATACTAGCAGTACTAGTTGGACCAAACAAATCTATATGCAATAGTTGAGGTGCTTTAGTAGTAGAAACAATATTTTTATTTTGAAGGATGAGCGAGTTTGTTTTCCTAGTTGACATGCATCACAAATATGATCTTTTAAAAAGTCTAGTTTTGGAAAAACAATGACAAGATCATGTTTAGAAAGTTTTTGAATAGTATGCATGCTAGCATGTCCAAGCTTTCTATTCCAAACCCCAAGGATCATCAATCATAGAAGCAAGACAAATTTGATCACCAAGACTATCTAAATTACTGATAGTATACACATTCCTGTCTCTATTTCCTGAAAGAATAACTTTACCTGATTCGTCTTCTATAAACCAGGCATGTTTATTAAAATGAACCTCATAGTCATTGTCGCATAGTTGACATATACTGAGAATATTGTAACTGAGTTCATCAACCGGGTATACTTTGTCCACATCACATGTTGAGCGTAGAGAAACTTTTCCAACTCCAATTACGTTTCCTTTTATTTATCTCCATAGGTAACTGTTCCTCCATCGAGTTTGGTGACTGTTTTGAATAATTATTTATCACCAGTCATATGTATGGAACACACGCTGTCAAGATATCATTTTCCTTTTCAATTCTTCTTGCGGTGTTCCTGCAAAACAAAATTACTTGTTTTTAGGTACCCAAGCCTGCTTGGATCCTGAATGGTTAGATTTTTGTGTGTTAACTTGACTAGAGGATTTAGGTAGCCAGATCCATCTCCTGTTGTTCTTGAACCTACAATGGTTAGAAGTGTGACCACGTTTTCCATAATAAAAACACGACATATTATTGAGATTTTCAGAGCCTTTTTCTTCCCTGATTCTGTTCCTGCATTGGTTAGTGTTGTGACCATTTTTACCACAATAAGAGCATGCATGAGAGTTTCTAGTTCTAATCAAAGAATTATATGGAGTAGTCTGATTTGATTTGACAGAACTATGACTAGTGAATTTTTGTAATCCATTCAGTAGAAGTTGAAGTTCATTTACTTCATCTTGAAGCATGTCACGCTCAATTTAACAAACTTCCAGCTTCAAGGCCCAGTCTTTCTTTTCTCTTTGGAGTTTTCTAAGTTCATTTAGAACTTTTTCAATATCTGCATGAGGAATATCAACAAATTCTTGAAGTTCATAACAGTTAGGACATGTAGGAAGACGTACCTCACTGGTTCCCTCGTCTGCCATAAGACCAAGTTCACCTGAGTCTTCTTCCTCATCTGCTTCTTTGTTTGCCATGAGCCCAAGCTCTCATGAGTCCTCATTGCTATCTTCTTTTATGGCCAAGAAACACATATTTGTAATTTTTTTCATGGTCAGATTTTATTCTTCATCACTCCAGGCTCCAAAAAACTTCTTCTTTTGAAGGTTCCTGCTGAGCTTCTTCTTCAGTACGGGACAATCAGCTTGAATGTATCATTTTTATTTTTATTATTTGTCCTTCCTTTTCTGAAAGTTGATTTCCCTCTTCTGCCATATATATTTTTCCTCATCATGCTTGTTACAACTTGGGAAAGCATGGCTATGTTTTCATCATGTTCTCCTCTTTCCTCTTTCTCTTCATTTTTTGGTTTAGCCACAATTGCTTTAAAGCCTACTGTTTTCTTCTTTTCTTGTTGAATTTACCTGTCCAAGTGAGTTTTCTCAAAGGCAATTAGATCACCTCTAAGTTCATCATAAGATATTTTTTCAAGGTCCGGACATTCCAGAGCAATAACCTTGAGCTGCCAAATTGTGGGTAGACTTCTAAGAATTTTTCTGACTTGTTCTCCGCTCTTTATTGGTCTACCAAAAGATTTTAGATCTCCAAGAATTTTGTTGGACCTGGAGAAAATTTCCTCCATTGATTCTCCATCCTTCATTTGAAATAACTCAGAGTCACGAACTAGAAGATTGATCCTTTTTCTTTCACCTTGTTGGTTCCTTCATATGTGATCTCCAATTTATCCCATATTTTCTTGGCAGTTTCACAGCTTGAAATCTTTTCATACTCTTCTTCACTGATAGAATTATACAGTAGATTTTTTGCTTTGGCATTCACAGTTATAACAACAACTTGTTCATCAGTGTAATCATCTAAGTCAAGTGGATCAGTTGATACAATGACTTGACCTTCGCATATTTCTTTGGCGGAATAGGAAGATTTTTCTTTTTCATCACACACCAAACTTTGATATCATATGACATAGGGTGTGTTTCATATGAACTTTTCAGTGAGAGAAATGTTGTCCGTTGAAATAAGGAAGTCGTACCTGAAAGGTTCCTTCTTGAAATAATACACCAACGACTGTGTTTGATCCCATTATATTTTTCTCACTAGCTGTTAAGCAAAGTTTGTGAGCCTGGCTTTGATACCAATTGAAAATATAAGGGGGTGAATTGTGGTCTATTAAAACTTGGTTGACTAAGTGTGAGTTTAGTCGACTAGTTTTCGTAAATCACACAGATAAGATAGAGATGAAGCAAATGAATTAAAAGCAAAATAAGGCACAACAGTTTTTATACTGGTTCGGTACCGGTGTGGTACTTACGTTTAGTTTTCCTTGGGTCACAAGAGTTCTCTTAGATCTTGATAAAGAATTACAACAATGATGGTTTTAGTTCGTTCACCACCAACGATGTTTAGCAATAATAATTTCTGAATGTTGACACAAGTTTCTTTTGTATTGTAACTCTTTCTATCTTTTATGACACTTGTAGACTCAAGAATACACTGCTTGTATTAAGAACTAGGGAGACTTAGAAGACAGTATTTGTAGTTGCGTATTGAATTCTTGAGTTTGCAGTGTTTTTATAGGCGAGTTTTTGAGAGCTGTTGTGGATTGGTCTTTGATTGATGCCCACAACATTTTACCGATAAAAGGTGTCTCTGATTCCTTCAAGAGAGATGGGCTAGATTAATTAATCCAAAGAGTGCTATGTTCCATGCCGAAATGCTCCATGCTTTATTTGGGAAATGAGCAGCACTTCAAATTGTCTCCATTTGATGGTGTGGATTAATTAATCCAAGGAGTGCTTCATGTTTTATTGAAGAAAGGAGCACCACTTCAAATTGTCTTCCGTTATGTTGTGTTTTCTACTTAAATTGTCTCCATTTGATGGTGTGGATTAATTAATCCAAGGAGTGCTTCATGTTTTATTGAAGAAAGGAGCACCACTTCAAATTGTCTTCCGTTATGTTGTGTTTTCTACTTAAATTGTCTCCATTTGATGGTGTGGATTAATTAATCCAAGGAGTGCTTCATGTTTTATTGAAGAAAGGAGCACCACTTCAAATTGTCTTCCGTTATGTTGTGTTTTCTACTTAAATTGTCTCCATTTGATGGTGTGGATTAATTAATCCAAGGAGTGCTTCATGTTTTATTGAAGAAAGGAGCACCACTTCAAATTGTCTTCCGTTATGTTGTGTTTTCTACTTAAATTGTCTCCATTTGATGGTGTGGATTAATTAATCCAAGGAGTGCTTCATGTTTTATTGAAGAAAGGAGCACCACTTCAAATTGTCTTCCGTTATGTTGTGTTTTCTACTTAAATTGTCTCCATTTGATGGTGTGGATTAATTAATCCAAGGAGTGCTTCATGTTTTATTGAAGAAAGGAGCACCACTTCAAATTGTCTTCCGTTATGTTGTGTTTTCTACTTAAATTGTCTCCATTTGATGGTGTGGATTAATTAATCCAAGGAGTGCTTCATGTTTTATTGAAGAAAGGAGCACCACTTCAAATTGTCTTCCGTTATGTTGTGTTTTCTACTTAAATTGTCTCCATTTGATGGTGTGGATTAATTAATCCAAGGAGTGCTTCATGTTTTATTGAAGAAAGGAGCACCACTTCAAATTGTCTTCCGTTATGTTGTGTTTTCTACTTAAATTGTCTCCATTTGATGGTGTGGATTAATTAATCCAAGGAGTGCTTCATGTTTTATTGAAGAAAGGAGCACCACTTCAAATTGTCTTCCGTTATGTTGTGTTTCCTACTCAAATTGTCTCCCATTACTTTCGTCATTCCTTTTTGATTTTCTTGGCTTGAGCTTCTGCTGAATCTTCTGTGATTTGATTCATTTTTGCATACTTGAGAATCTTGATCGACAAATTTCCTTTTTGATGGTGCCTTGATTCCTGCAATCAAAGTAGATAGGATTTAGATTTGCACAATTTGTTATCATTGAAACTTAGATGTAACAGATTTAACAGTTTTAATTATTTTCCTTTGAAATATTCCGGAATAATATTGAGCATGTTCTAGACTTCCAATGACAAGTACATATATATAGGGACGACCAGATAAAAATAAAAAAATTACAATAGCCTAAGCTGCAGTCTCTTCATGAGCAATTTAGTAGTTTTAGAAGGATATTTGGGTTTCTTGGTGGCATTTTTGCCACAGAACAAGGGAAAAAAAAAATTTAAACCTCTATAATGCATTAGAGTTTAAGTTGCCTTTCAGTTGAAAATTTTATGGACTTAAAATATCTGTATTGTTGCCAAACAAATTTGCTATACATAGTCAAAATGTTAGTAATTCTTTTTCACAGCTATGTTTTCTGGCGTTTCCCTATTCCAATCCCAATTCCCGCAAAGCACCCCTAGCAAGAGATATATCAATAAGAAAGTTTAGCTAAGAAAAAGGGGAAAATGCTCATTTCAACATCTTTTATATCTACACATTTGATGCTATATATCGGGTGAAAAGGACGAAATAAGCAATGTATAAAAAGTTAAGCCTGAGAGAAATTAAAATAAGTACAAAAACAAGATTAAATTACGTAGATCTTTTACACCTCGAACAAAATTCTTTCTCTTGAATATAACTCCATTGATCTCAAATTAGCATAGCAAGAATAAAGAAATAGGGAGATACCAATAATCTTCAACACCTAATATTCCAGAACTATAGCTATATAAGCTGTAACACCTTGTAGGGAATCTATTTTTTTCTTTAACATTGTAGACCTTTGGCTCTTTTTGAATGGCTTCTTATTAAATTACATAATTGATATATTGACATAATGTCTCTTCATTTGTGCTAACACTATGGTTATTTGAACTATACTAGTTTTTGAACACGTGCATTGCACGTGTGCCCCATATCAATTAGTACAACAATAGGTAAGCTAAGTGCCATGAGCTAATTTTCTTCGCTATTTGGAAACATTTATTTGAAAGCGGAAGAAGATCAGAAATTTAGATGCAGTCATTCAGAGTATAAATTTTTTCCCCTATATTCTTTATTACTTTTTGGATAAATTTCTGATATCCGTATTAGTAATAAAGTGTCAAGTTTTTTTGCAAAAGCAATCAAAATTTTATGTTTTCGGGTAATTTCTTTTAAACACTTTAACGTTCAAGTTCTCGATGAAAAAGAAAGAAAAAATACTGTAACTATTTCTTGGGAAATTCTATTCTTTTTCTGAAACTCTTGTAACTTTACTTTTAAAAATTACATTTCTCATACTTTCCACCTTGTCAAATGGGAAGAAAAAGAGAATATACTTGCTATAAATGTTACATTCATAATGAAAATTAAGTACTCCAGAAAAAAATATCTACGAAACTCATTTCTAAAGCGTATTATTCACAACAAATTTTAAAAAAATGGTAGATCATATCTCTATGTACTATAGAAAATCATTTATTTTTTCAACAACTTATACAGAATTAAACTAACAGTTCTCTATTTATTAATCATACATTAATTATTCCACTTAAGTTTTTACAGAAATTCCACCAAAAGAAAAGAATGCATTGTACTGAATATTTATCATCAGCACATCTTATTTTTTCCCCTCAAATCTCAATAGATTAATAGTACTCAATGAGGTCGAAATTTTTGACTGCAAGATTGGCAAGTAAGTACAGTGATTTTTGCAGAAAATTAATATCATATTACATTTCACTCAATAAATACAACTCCTAACATAGAAGGCAGTAGAAGAAAATAAACTTGTCTAATAAGAAAAAAATAGATTTACCTGTGATCTACTACAAATAATGCCGAGTGAAGTACGTGAAAAGGGAATTTGTGATGGAAACAAGAGAAATAAGAACTTTTAGTTGTGCACTTATATAAATTAAAGTAAAGAATGTCAAAGATTGTGTAAAAATATTATTACAGTGGGAGCTGAAAGGAACAATAACAAAGGATAAAATGTGAAAAGATTTGTAAATAATAATGTAAAAAATTACGTAACTGACACCCTGCGATAAGCCAATAACAACTGGCCAGTAGATGAAACAATTATGGGCGAAATTCAAAAATTGTCAGATTTATAAGTGGTAATTGAAAAATAGTCACAGTTTCAAAAATAATCGAAATTTAGCTACTTTTCATGTAAAGATAAATCTGAACGAAAATACTGTTCAAAATCCGAAAAATATTCCAGCATAATATACTGGAGTACCACCATAATATGCTGGAAGTTCATACACATGTGCTCCAATCTCCAGTATATTATGCTGGAAGTTGACTTGTAAAAAATTCAAACTCCAGTATATTATGCTGGAAGTTGACTTGTAAAAAATTCAAACTCCAGTATATTATGCTGGAAGTTGACTTGTAAAAAATTCAAACTCCAGTATATTATGCTGGAAGTTGACTTGTAAAAAATTCAAACTCCAGTATATTATGCTGGAAGTTGACTTGTAAAAAATTCAAACTCCAGTATATTATGCTGGAAGTTGACTTGTAAAAAATTCAAACTCCAGTATATTATGCTGGAAGTTGACTTGTAAAAAATTCAAACTCCAGTATATTATGCTGGAAGTTGACTTGTAAAAAATTCAAACTCCAGTATATTATGCTGGAAGTTGACTTGTAAAAAATTCAAACTCCAGTATATTATGCTGGAAC